>PVHT020000017.1:3597698-3627543 GCA_004024745.2 Catagonus wagneri | reverse complement strand
GGGAATTCTTTAAGCTTTTCACCATTGAGAATGATGTGAGCTCTGGGTTTGTCATAGATGGCCTTTATTATGTTGAGGTAGGTTCCTCCTATGCCCACTTTCTGAAGAGTTTTTATCAGAAATAGGTGTTGGATTTTGTCAAAGGCTTTTTCTGCATCTATGGAGAGAATCATATGGTCTCTATTCTTCCATAAGTTAATGTGGTGTATCACACTGATTGATTTGTGGATACTGAAGAATCCTTGCATCCCTGGGATAAATCCCACTTGATCGAGATATACAATCCTTTTAATGTATTGTTGGATTCGGTTGGCTACTATTTTGTTGAGAATTTTTGTATCTATGTTCATCAGTGAGATTGGCCTGTAACCTTTTTTTTTTTTTTGTGATATCTTTGTCTGGTTTTGGTATCAGGGTGATGGTTGCTTCATAGAATGAGTTTGTGAGTGTCCCTTCCTCTGCAATTTTTTGGAAAAGTTTCAGAAGTATAGGCGTTAGCACTCCTCGAAATGTTTGATAGGATTCTCCTGTGAAGCCATCTGGCCCTGGACTTTTGTTTGTTGGAACTTTTTAAATCACAGTTTCAATTTCAGAATTTGTGATTGGTCCGTTCATCTTTTCTATTTCATCTTGGTTTAATCTTGGGAGATTGTAATTTTCTAAGAATGTGGCCATTTCTTCTGGGTTTTCCATTTTATTGCTGTATAGTTGCATATAGTAGTCTCTTATGATCCTTTGTTTTTCTGTGATGTTTGTTGTACTTTTCCTTTTTCATTTCTAATGTTATTGATTTGTGTCCTCTCTCTTTTTTTCTTGATAAGCCTGGCTAAGGGTTTATCAATTTTGTTGATCTTTTGAAAGAACCAGCTTTTAGTTTCATTGATCTTTTCTATGGTTTTCTTCGTTTCTATTTCGTTGATTTCTGCTCTGATCTTTATGATTTCTTTTCTTCTACTAATTTTAGGTCTTGTCTGTTCTTCCCTCTCTAGCTGCTTTAGATGTAAAGTTAGGTTGTTTATGTGAGCTTTCTCTTATTTCCTGAGGTAGGCTTGTATTGCGATACACTTCCCTCTTAGAACTAGTTTTGCTGCATCCCAGAGGTTTTGGAGTGTCGTATCTTTGTTGTCATTTGCTTCTAGGTATTTTTTAATCTCCTCTTTGATTTCTTCTGTGATCCATTGATTGTTTAGTAGTGTGTTGTTTAGTCTCCACGTGTTTGTATTTTTTGCCATTTTTTTCTTGTTGTTAATTTTCAGTCGTATAGCATTGTGGTCAGCAAAGACACTTGATATTATTTCAATTTTCTTAAAATAACCAAGGCTTGATTTGTAGCCCAGGATGTGATCAATCTTAGAGACTGTTCCGTGTGCACTTGAGAAGAATGTGTATTCTGTTGCTTTTGGATGGAATGTCCTATAAATATCTATTAAGTCCATCTGATCTAATGCTTCATTTGCCTGCTTTTCCTTATTGACTTTCTATCTGGATGATCTATCCATTGCTGTAAGTGGGGTGTTAAATTCCCCCACTATGATTGTGTTATTGTTGATTTCTCCATATAAGGTTGTTAGCAGTTGCCTGATATATTGTGGTGATCCTATGTTGAGTGCATAGATATTTAAAATTGTTATATCTTCTCCTTGGATTGATATTTTGATTATTATGTAGTGCCCTTCCTTGTCTCTTAAAATGTTCATTTTAAAGTCTATTTTGTCTGCTATGAGTACTGCTACTCTGGCTTTCTTTTGATTCCCATTTGCATGGAATATGTTCTTCCATCCTCTCACTTTCAATTTGTATGTGTCCCTAGAAGTGGGTCTCTTGAAGACATCATATATATTGGTCTTGTTTTTGTATCCATCTGACTAGTCTATGTCTTTTGGTTGGGGCATTCAGTCCATTAACATTTAAGGTAATTATGATATGTATGTTCTTATTGCCATTTTATTAATGGTTTTGGGTTTTTCTTGCTGTTTTTCCTTCCCTCATTCTCTTGTTGTCTCCTCTCCCAAGATGACTGTCTTTAATGTTGTATTTGAGTTGATTTTTATTATTTGTTTGTGTATCAATTGTAGATTTTTGGTTTTCAGTTACCCTAAAGTTTTGATATAGGAGTCTATGTATAAATGAGAATTTTTTTTTTTTTTGGTCATTTTGCCTTATCTAGGGCCGCACCCGCAGCATATGGAAGTTCCCAGGCTAGGGGTCTAACAGGAGCTGCAGCTGCCAGCCTTCACCACAGCCACAGTAACACGGGATCCGAGCCGCGTCTCCGACCTACGCCATAGCTCACAGCAATGCCGGATCCTTAATCCACTGAGCAGGGCCAGGGATTGAACCTGCAATCTCGTGGTTCCTAGTCGGATTCGATAACCACTGAACCATGATGGGAACTCCATAAATGAGTTTGCTTTAAGTTGTTGGTTTTAATTGCATGTGCGTCTCCGGTGTCCTTCATTTGTGCTCTCTTCTCACAATTTCTGATTTTGGTAGCATAATTGTGCATGGATGATTTAGTATCTATACTGTATATATGCCTTTACTGGTGAGCCTTGTCATTTGTTGTGTTTTTGTTTCTGGTTGTGGCCTTTTCTTTTCTGCCTAGAGAAGTTCCTTTAGTATTTGTTAAGCTGGTTTAGTGTTGCAGAAATCTCTTAGCTTTTGCTTATCTGTAAAGGTTTTGATCTCTCCCTCAAATCTGAATGAGAGCCTTGCTGGGTAAAGTAATCTTGGTTGGAAGTTTTTTCCTTTCATCACATTAAGTATATCATGCCACTCCCTTCTGGCCTTCAGAATTTCAGCTGAAAAATCTGCTGATAACCTTACTGGGGTTCCCTTTTGTGTCATTTGTTTCTTTTCCCTAGCTGGTTTCAATATTTTCTCTTTGTCTTTAACTTTGGTCATTTTCATTAATATGTGTCTCGGCGTGTTGCTCCTTGGGTTTATTTTATATGGTACTCGTTGTGCTTCCTGAATTTGAGTGTGTGGTTCCTTTCCCATATTAGGGAAGTTTTTGGCTATTATCTCTCCGAATATTTTTTCTGTCCCCTTCTCTCTCTCTTCTCCCGCTGGCACCCCTATAATATGGATGTTGGTGCATTTAACATTATCCCAGAATTCTCTGAGACTCTCCTCACTTCCTTTCAATCTTTTATCTCTTTTTTCTTCTGCATTACTGATTTCCACTAATTTGTCCTCCACCTCACTGATTCGCTCTTCTACCTCCTGTATTCTACGGTTGGCTGCTTCTAATTAATTTTTTATTTCAGTGATTGTATTTTGCATCTCTTCTTGTTTAATTTTTACATCTTGAATTTCTTTGCTCAGTGTTTCCTGTAAGTTATCAATCTTTGCCTCCGGTTTCTTTCCAATGTCTTGCATCATCTTCAGTGTCCACAGTCTAAACTCTCTTTCTGGGAGGCTGATAATCTCATCACTGAGCTGTTTTTCTGGGCTTTTTTCTTTCTCCCTTATCTGAGTTATAGTTTTCTGTCTTTTCATTTTTATAGGTTTTTGGTGTGGTGACCTTTTTGCAGACAATAGAGTTGTAGGCTCTCTTAGTGCTGGTGTTTGTCTCCCCTGCGGCTACAGTTGGTATGGGGGGGGGCTTGCTGTAGGCTTCCTGATGGGAGGGACTGGTACCTGCCCATAGCAAGTGAGGTTGATTCCTATCCCTCTGATGGGTGGGGCTTTGTCTCTGGATGAGATTAGAGGCTGGCTGTGTGCCTGAGGTGTCTTTATGCAGCCTGTTTACTGATGGGTGGAGCTCTGATCCCACCTGGATTATTGTTTGGCCTGGGGCTTCTCAGTGCTGATGGAAGGGACCAGATTTTACCAAAAATGGCCACCTCCAGGGAAATGCAGGCTGATGAATGTTCCTGAGGGCTTCACCTCCAATGCCCTTCCCCCACAACAAGCCACAGTCACCCCTGTTTTCCCAGGAGAACCTCCAAGAATTGCAGTCAGGTTCCACCTGGATTACTATTGGGATTTTGCTTTGCCCTGGGACCCAGTGCAGGTGAAAGTCTGTGTATGCCTTTCAAGAATGGGGTCCCCTCTTCCCCCAGACCTGTGTAGCTCTTGCACACAAGCCCCCCTGGCCTTCAAAGCCAGATGTTCCAGGGGCTCTTTCTCCCTGTGCTAGATCCCCAAGTGTGGGGATTTGACGTGGGGTTCTGTCAGTCCTCTAGGTGAGTCTCTATGATACAGTTACTTTCCAGTCTGTGGGGCTTCCCACCCAGGAGGTATGGGGTTGCTTCTATCGCATAATCACCCCTCCTACCTCTTGATGTGGTCTCCTCTTTGTCTTCTGGAGTAGAATATCTTTTTTGGAAGTTTACAGTCCATTTGGTTGAAGGTTGCTCGGCATTTGGTTGTAGTTTTGTTGTTGTTTGGGAGAGAAGTTGAGCTCCAGTCCTTCTATTCTGCCATCTTAATCCAATCTCCCTTGGTTTTTTATTTCTTAAAAGCCACCAAAATGCTCATAATTTGCGTTCACACAAGAGCACGGAATATTCTATAAGCTATCAGTACAGTTTGAGATATCCGAGCCACGTCATCAGTGACTAATGATGAGTTAAAATATTAAGGCCATTGGAATTAAAATGCAATTAACCTATGGCAACATTCCCTGTGCTTTTTAGGTAATAGTTTAATTCTTATTCATATTCATAGTTGGTTAGGAGATTCTGGTTCAAATGTAACCACTAAATGGACTTTTGATTTCAAGTATATATATAAATATATCTGATTTCGTGTGTGTGTGTGTATGTGTGTGTGTGTATATATATATATATACACACACACATACACATATATATACACATATACATATATATATACATATATATATATATATATATATATATATATATATATAAAATATAAGGTACCACAAATAATTTTTTCCTCGGTTGGCAACTGTTTATAAGATTTAATAGGAAGTTACCTATGCCCCTCCATCATGGGAAACTACTCAGAATGTTTCTAGACATCTAAATGTTCTGATCACATGAACTGTCTTAGTTGTAGCAACTGATCATTTATCAGCCTCAGTGCTTTCTCCACCTACAAAAGGGACTTAATGTGTGAGTATACTTCTGTGAGTGATTAAAAGGATAGAGAGTTACTGGAGGAAAGAATAGTTTCATTAATTATTTATGCCTCCTCCTCTCCTCTTTCTCCTTTTCTAAAAGAAAAAAAAAACTTAACAATATATATGATAAAACAACCAATGATACATCCACAATCCAGACTGCAAATAAATCTAATAACCTATTTAACTTCCATCCCTATCCTGATTTTCCTTTTCACCTACTCCCCATACAGATAATCACTGGTATGAATTTGAAAGGTATACATCCAGTCTTTATTTTTTATATAAACAGCTAGAGAGAAAAATACAGTACAGTTTTTCTTTTTAAAATTTCATATAAATGACAAGTTTTATAAATCTTTCTTCAACTTCATAAACTCAAGAGTATGCTTGTGATATTCATCTGTGTTGAAATGCACTGTAGTTCATTTATTTTACAGCCGCATAATATTCTATTGTATGACTATACAACAAGTTATTAATCAAGTTCCATGTTGATAAACAGTCAGTCTATTTCTAGCTTTCAAATATGGTAAACAATTCTAAAATAAACAGTGCTATTTGTGTTTCTTTGGCCAACTTGGGAGAGATTCTATGATGAAGAATTCCTAGTCTGTACAGTATGGAAATTTTCAACTCTTCAAAGTTTGGATTGCTAAATTATTCTCCACAGTAAATATACCCACTTAAAATCCCATCAGCTATGTATGAGAATATCATTCCTCAAACCCTAACCTAATTGTACATTATTATATATTTTAATTTTACTTTGGAAGCTTCTCTATTATTTGAGTTGTTAAAATAAGCATATAAGGGTTTTGGAATACATGTATCAAAAATAAAATTTTTAAGAGTAGAAAAACTGTTTACACCACTTGACTGTAATTTCATACCTGAAATCTACTTTAAGAAAATATTGGAAAATAAAAAGGTTGAAGTTGCAGTGTGGAAATAGTGTTGATAGCAAAGATGACTTGAGGAGAGAGAGAAGAAAAAGGAAGCAGCAAAAAGGGACAATAAAAATGGAAAGAATAGGAATTATACAAAGGAATCCTAGAGATTATTGTTTCAAAAACATCTCAGATACAATCTGACTACCACATGATGCCATCTCCTTGGTCCAGTGTTCTTGCAAATGCTATCTATCACAGTGCATTGTCTACTTGCAGGGGCTCTTGAGAGAGCCTAAGTTTTGTCTCTAATTGAGATGGATTTACCTTCAGAGTAGCTCTTATACCTCTGGAATTTGAGAAATGTGAACCCAGGTTTGGGTTTCCTGGAGTTTAGCAGCAGTGTTAATAGTAAGGAAGACCCTTTTAACAAAGTTTATGACTAGTTTTCCAGTACTACTGCCTCTAGATAGTTAAATGTCCAGTTTCTAGGTTGTGGAGTGGTTTGGATCTTTAAACTGGATAAAAAGCAGCTTCAACTTATTTATGACAAGTGTGGGTATAGTTAATAATTTACTTGTGGTATTTTAGAAACTCTGAATTGACCAGGTTTGAAACTTTGAAAGCCCAGGGATAATAGGGAATTCTCATGGGTCAGCTGGTTATTATTTTATATGGGGGCAGTTATTGTCACTCAGCAGGAAAAGACTAGAGGGCAGTCAAGGCTAAGAATAAAATATTGGTCCATTTCCAGATACAGTTCTTGTGTCAGTTAAACAAACTTTGATTTTGATAGTCCATTAGCTCTCTTTATCATTCCAGATGATGGGGTGAAAGTAACAGTGTCATTTTGGGGATAAAGGAAGAATCCATTGGATTTCTTGGATGAGTTAATTGGTGAAATGAGTCCATCCGTCATTTTAAATATCCAGCAGAATTCTCCTTGTGGGATATTCATTTTAATATAAGTTTAACAAAGTGGCATTTTACAAGGAAAAGTTTAATTCAGTGAGATAATTCACATATGATAATAAGAACATATTTATGGTGTTCCCACTTTGGAGCAGTGGGTTAAGGATACAGTGTTGCCCCTGTGGTGGTGTGGATTCCATCCCCAGACTGGTGCAGTAGGTTAAGGATCTGGCATTACTGCAACTCTGGCATAGGTCACAGCTGCAGCTCAGATTCGATCCCTGGTGAGGAACTTCCATGTGTCACAGATGCAGCCAAAAAAATATATTTATAACCATGAGATTTAGGTGCTAAAAAATTAATTACCAAGGACAAAAAGTTCCTAGATACATATATATAGAATTCATTAGGTAAGTGGTGTGCATATACAACTGAAAAGCATTGGCCTACAATATACTGGATTCAAATTAAAGTAACTTGTGACCAAGTTAATATTTTAAAAATTATTAAAATTATGATAACATTTTACTGTTATTGGGTCTTATCAGGCAGAGTATCACCAGATCCCTGAGAAATGGAAATATACCATGGACAGTGAGGGCATTGATAAATCTTTAGAAGTTATATGTATAATTTTTGAGGTATTATATTAATGCTATTTTACTCATACAAATTTAGTCTTAGAGAATGAAAAGCATTGGTTTGATCTGATAATGTTAAATAGGACCATGAGTCAGTGAGAAACAATATTTAGCTTCCTATTTAAACACAGTGAAAATAAGGGATTTAAAAAGTAAACTTAGGAGGTAACGTAATTGTAAAAAAAATTAGCTGCTTAAAAAATGAGATTTGGTTCTATTAAAAATCAACATGATACTTATGCAGATGTTATAAAGTCAGCACAAAGCACAGGAAATTATTCTGATAAAACTCAATATTTTTGCTCTCTAAGCAGATTACTCAGAAGTTAAAGGAAAACCCTGCATAACCTCTTATTAAGAGTAGACCAATAATCCAAGAAAATGCCATTTTAACAGAAAACAAAATTTTAATTTGCTACAGTATATTTGACACTAAAGTTATTTTTTAAAGTTCTCACAAACTAAATTAAATCTTAGCAAGTTCTGACAAATTCCTTGCTCATGAACCTTTTAAAACTTTAATATGCACTTAAGTTTTTCTTACGTTTTTGAGAGTTAGAAAGAGAAGTGATAGAAAGGAAAAGGGCCGAGATAAGCCCAGTTTGAGGAGATCCAAGTTTCTCAAAGAAGCTATAGAAGTTCTGAATTACCCTTTGTGGAATTTTGCCATATTTGGAGACATTGGACCAAAAGTGTGCCATAGTGGCAATCCATATAGACAGCAGGGGAGGATTAGGCAGTGTCCATGTGAATTGAGAATCACTCATAGCATTAGGCTAATGTTCAAACAAATAAAAGTAATCTCACAAAGCAGCCATGAAGAGTCCTGCTCAACCAAGAATCATATGTTAAATATCCTTTTTAAAAAGTCAAAATGACTTCTGTCCAGGAAAATTCTCATTCAAACAGAAAAACAGCAGGAATAACTCCACTTAATATTAAGTCAAAGTAACTCCATAATATGCTACAAGAAATGTCTGGAGCACGAGCTTAGGAGTTCAGACTTAGCTCTGTGAATCCCAACTTCTCTAGCCAGGTAGGACACAAAGGATCTGAGAAGCTGGCCTAAATACATGAGTGAGTCTGATGGGTGGTCAGCACCCCATTCAAGTCATGGCACCATAAAATTGTCAAATGAAACAAATTTGTACTTAGATAAGGAAAGACTACTTAAAATGACCATTGCAATAGAGAAAAAATACTTAAATGTCGGATATATCCAAGTGTCTCCAAATCAAACACAGGAGGACTTCTCTTTCATAGAAAGGCATAAGCAGTAAGAGGAAGCTGAGAAGGTGAGCTAGAGTAAGACTGCATGATTGACAAGAGTTTGACAGGAAGTGAGCCTTGCATTGGTTAGTCAATCTGTTCCTCAGAATAAGCTGATAAAGGGAGATTGGTTTGCATTTTAGTGTTTTCTCAGGCTTGGAGGAAAGCCAAAGTTCAGGGGCCTGTTGTGAGGAGAGAAGTCTGATGAAAGTGTGGTTAAGGCAAAGCAAAGACTAAGAAATGGATAATTGTGAAAATTTGATTGGCAATGTGTGTTCTTTTAAACCACTATGTTTATGATTGGTTATAGTAATGATAGGAAACTAATACAGACATATAATGTGGAGGGAAAAGATTAAAAATTCTTCAACTCTCCATCTCAAGAAGTCAGGCTTCAAATTAAAGCCAGTTAAAGCAGAAAGTATTAAATAATAAAGATTAAAGAATATGGAAGATGATACAAAGATTATGACTAGTGTCGAATACTTTTGAAAATCTGGATAAAATGGACAGATTCTTGAATAAAACATGCACACACTTACTAAACAAGACATGGGAAGAAATAGGAAATCTGATTTTCTATAAAGATATTAGATTTGTTATGTAAGATGTTCCCACAAACTGGAGTTCCTGTCATGGCTCATTGGAAACGAATCTGACTAGAATCCATGAGGATGCAAGTTCAATCCCCAGCCTTGCTCAGTGGGTTAATGATCTGGCATTGCCACAAGCTGTGGTGTAGGTTGTAGACACGGCTCAGATCCCACGTTGCTGTGCCTGTGGTGTAGGTCAGCAGCTACAGCTCCAAATTCAACCCCTAGCCTGGGAATCTCCATATGCCATAGGTGTGGCCTTAAAAAGACTAAAAAAAAAAAAAATTCCCACAAACTAAAACTCAATCCCATGTTGCTTTATTAGTGAATGCTTTCAAATGTTTCCATGAGAAATAAAATCTATTTTATACAACACTTTCAGAAGACATAAGCAAAAGGAGTGTATGCCAATTATTTTTACAATTGAGAATATCCTGGGCCAATTAACTATTTGTATGTAAAAAGTATCTCACAATGAGTTCCAGGTTTATCATAAATCTTAAAGAAAATAAATCATTTGAGAGAAATTATAGTAGGATGTCTTCATGACATGGAGTAGGGAAAATTTCTTCAACAAGACAAAAACAACACCTGTCATACATAAAAATATGAATAGAAAGTACCTTGTTAAAATTAACATTTTCTATTCTACAAAATTCACATTTAAAGGAACAATAAAAGCAGTAAGCTACCAAGTAGGGGAAAGTATTTGCAGTATATATCCAACAAAGCACATGGATCCAAAATATGTTAACAATTGAAAATACATTTTCTAATAAAAAAGACAATCCAAAAGAAAAATGAATAAAACCTAAACAGGCATGTTGCAAAAGAAGATAGCCAAATGGCCAATGAACATGTGAAAATGATACTTGTAAATTTCAAAGAAATTTATATTAAAACCTCAACATGGTATAACTATACATCTGGGTAGTTAAAATTAAAGGCTGGTACAATGAAATGGACAAGCTAGAAGAAATTGACAAATTCTTAGAAAAGGACAGTCTTCCAAGACTAAACCAAGACAAAATAGAAAAGATGAATGGACCAATCACAAGTACTGAAACTGAAGCTGTGCTTAAAATTTCCAGCAAACAAAAGTCTGGGAGCAGATGGCTTCTCACACAAATTCTGTCATTTAGAGAAGAGCTAACACCTATCCTTATGAAACGATTCCAAAAATTGCAGAGGAAGGAACATGCCCAAATTCACTATGAGGTAACCATCACCCTGATAACAAAACCAGATAAAGATACCACAAAAAAGAAATTTAAAGGCCAATATCACTGATGAACATAGATATAAAAATCCTTAACAAAATACTAGCAAACTGAATCCAACAATATGTTAAAGGATTGTACACCATGATCAAGTGGTATTTATCCCAGGGATGCAAGTGTTTTTTCAATATCTTCAAATCAATCATTGTGATATACCACATTAGTAAACTGAAGAATAAAAAAAAAAAAAAAAACATATGATCCTCTCAATAGATGCAGAAAAAGCCTTTGACAAAATCCAACAGTCATTTCTGATAAAAATGCTCTGACAAAAACACTCCAGAAAGTGGGCATAGACGGAACATATCTCAACATAATAAAGGCCATATATGACAAACCCATAACATCATTCTTAATGGTGAAAAGCTGAAAGAATTCCCACCAAGATCTTGAAGAAGACAAGGATGTCCACTCTTGCTGCTACTATTCAACATAATTTTTGAAGTCCTGGCCACGGCAATCAGAGAAGAAAAAGAAATAAAAGGAATCGAAATTGGAAAGGAGGAAGTAAAACTATCACTGTTTTCAGATGACATAAAACTATACCTAGAAAATCATAAAGATGCTGCTGGAAAACTTTTAGAGCTTATCAATGAATTTGGTAAAGTTGCAAGATACAAAAGTAGTACGCAGAAATTGAGTGCATGTCTATATACTAACCATGAAAAATCAGAAAGAGAAATTAGGGAAACAATCCCATTTACCATCACATCAAGAAGAATAAAATACTTAGGAATAAACCTACCTAAAGATACAAAAGACCTGTACTCTGAAAACTATAAGATGCCGATGAAAGAAATCAAAGATGACACAAACAGATGGAAAGACATACCATGCTCTTGGAATTAGAAGAATCAGTATTGTCAAAATGACTATACTACCCAAGGCAATCTATAGATTCAATGCAATCCCTATCTAATTACCAAGGACATTTTTCACAGAACTAGAACAAAATATTTTAAAGTTTGTTTGGAGACACAAACGATACAGAATAGCCAAAGCCAACCTGAGAAAGGAAAATGGAGCTGGAGGAATCAGGCTTCCTGATTTCACACTACACTACAAAGCTACAGTCATCAAAACCATATGGTACTGACACAAAAACAGAAATATGGATTAGTGTAATAGGGTAGAAAGCTCAGAATTAAACCCACACACCTACAGTCAACTAATCTATGACAAAGGAGGCAAGAATATACACTGGAAAAAAGACAGCCCCTTCAATAAGTGGTGCTGGGAAAATGGGACAGCTACATGTAAAAGAATGGAATTAGAACACTTCCTAACACCATACACTAAAATAAACTCAAAGTGAATTAAGGACCGAAGTATAAGACCAGATACTAGAAAACTCTTAGAGAAAAACATAGACTGAACACTCTCTGCCATAAACCATAGAAACATCTTCTCAGATTCACGTCCTACAGTAATGATAATAACAGTAAAAATAAATGAATGGGACCTAAGTAAACTTAAGTTTCTGCACAGCAAAGGAAACCCTAAACAAAACGAAAAGACAACCCACAGAATGGGAAAAAAAGTATTTGCAAATGAAGCAACTGACAAGGAATTAATCTCCAAAATTTATAAACACCTTCTGCAGCTCAATACCAAAAAACAAACAACCAACCACATCAAGAAATGGGCAGAAGACCTAAACAGACAATTCTACAAAGAGGACATGCAGATGGCCAAAAAAACACATGAAAAGATGTTCAACATCACTAATATTAGAGAAATGCAAATCAAAACCGCTATGAGGTACCACCTTACACCAGGCAGAATGGCAGTCATCAAAAAGTCTATAAACAGTGAATGCTAGAGAGGGTGTGGAGAGAAGGGAACCCTACTACACTTTTGGTGGGAATGTAAATTGGTGAACCACTCTGTAAAATAGTATGGAAATTCCTCAAAAAACTAAAAATAGAATTGCCATTTGATCTAGCAATCCCACTGCTGGGCATCTATCCAGAGGAAACCCTGACTCAAAAAGATACACGTATTCCAATGTTCATTGCAGTACTATGTACAATAGCTAAGACATGAAAGCAACCTAAACGTCCATCGACAGAGGAGTGGATGAAGAAGATGTCGTACATATAAATGATGGAGTATTACTCAGCCATAAAAAGGAAAGAAATAATGGCATTTGTAGCAACATGGATGGACCTAGAAATTATCATGCTAAGTGAAGTTAGTCAGACAGTGAGACACTGATGTCATATGCTATCACTTACATGTGGAATATAAAAAAAGGACACAGTGAACTTCTTTGCAGAGAGATTTGACTCACAGACTTTGAAAAACTTATGGTTTCCAAAGGAGACTGGCTGGAGGGTTGGGGGGAATGGGCTGGGGGTTTGTGATGGAAATGCTATAAAACTGAGTTGTGATGATCACTGTACAAATATAAATGAAATGAAATTCACTGAGTCAAACAATAAGTAACAACAAAGGGCTGTATCCATTTAAAAAATAAAAAGACTGGTAATTCCAAGTATTGGTGAAGACAATGAGCAATTGATTCTTACACCTTGCTGGCACAAGTGTAAACTGATGCAACTACTTTGGAACACTGATTGAAAATATGAAAGAATGCTGAATATATGATAACTCTAAGATCTAGCAGTACTACTCTTGGATGTATACCCGCCAAAATGAGGGTATATTTCTACCAAAAGACATCTACAAGCATATCAATAGCAGCATTATTTGCAAGAGCTCAAAAGCTAAAACTTGAAATGTTCATCTACAAGTATAATTCATCCATATATTGTAACATAATAACAAAATGAAATATTATGTCACAGTGCAATGAGCCAACTACAAAAACATGTAACATTAATAACATGTTACATGGTGCCTGAAAGGATTTGAAACAAAAAGTACATAGTTTACATATGTTATGGTTCCATATCCTGTACATTGATATTCATGGACCACTATCAGGTTATTAGATAACACTGTATATCATAGAAGGTCAAGTAGCCTCATGAAAATGATGTGAACCTTTCCATATTTATTCTTATTTACTAGCTCCCTGGCTGTCTGCACTTCGACTACACAGCTTTTCTTTCTCTGCACAAAGAAATGAAATTTTATGTTTCAGTGCCTTTATTCATGCTATTCTTTCTATCTGGAACATTGTTTCCCACAACTTTCTTTCTTGGCTACCTTCTCTTTCTCATATCTGTCCTTTATATCTCAGCATAAATATAATTTCTTAATGGAAGTCTTCACAAACTCCAGATGTAAATGAGATAAACCCTGTTATTCTCTCCTAATATCCTCTAGTCTTTCTTCATAGCATTTATCACTACTTTTGATTTTTAATTTGTGTAATTATTTGTTATTTCCCATTACCCTCCAATAGGCTGTGTGCCCCACCAGGGCAGCACCTCTTATGTCCTACTTCTTCTATCTCAGAGCTTATCTTGGTATCCGATACCTAGTAGATTCTTTAGAATCTATTCTATATTTGTAAATTGAATGAATGATTGACTGAAATAATGTAAGAGGGAAGGTCTTAAATTGATGTGCTGTGGAATTATATAGACCAAGGTTAGAATTTGCCTCCATCACTTACAAGCTGTGCTTCCTGATTTACACCATATGGGAAATGGAACTTTTCTTAATAACCTATCCAATTGCTATGTTTCATCCTGATTCTGGGTCAAATTTCAGACCCTCTAGAATCCATACCTTTAGTTACCATTCATCTTTATCTTTTACAACCACCTGCGGCACTATAATTTCTAAAACAATCCATAACTGAATTTTAGTTTTGCAAAAGCCATCTAAAATCAACAAGAGTAGGAACTATGCTTTTTGATTAATTAGGACCCAAAGCCCTGTATAAAGCATCCAGCTGATATTTATGATAACTATGCTCTAATACTTGTTATTAAAAGCTATTTATAGACACCACAGAATCCTCTAATTTTAGAAAAAGTAAGGCTCTTAGAGATCATCTAGTTTACTTCTTATCATACAGATGAGGCACCTGGGTATTAAAAAGGGAATAGGATTTGATCTGGCCTTTACTACTAGTCAGTCATGGAACGAGTACTCCCAGTCTAACATACTATCTCTCAGTTGCTTCAACACTGCTAGATTAAACCAGCATCCATCACCAAAATAGTCATTAAAAGATCAGGGTTTAAACAAAAGAAATCCCGCATGTAATGCAGATGCCATTTCCAAAGGAAGTAGCTCTATGTATTACATTAGCAACATTAGAGAAGGCCCATTTTAAAGTGTGATTCGGGAGTTCCCATTGTGGCGCAGTGGAAACGAATCTGACTAGGAACCATGAGGTCACAGGTTCAATCCCTGGCCTGGCTCAGTGGCTTAAGGATCCAGCGTTGCAGTGAGCTGTGGTGTAGGTCACAGAAGTGGCTCTGATCTGGCATGACTGTGGCTGTGGTGTAGGCCGGCAGCTGTAACTCCAATTAGATTCCTAGCCTGTGAACCTTGATATGCTGTGGGTGTGGCCCTAAAAAGACAAAATACAAAAATAAATAAACAATAAAGTGTGCTTTGTAGCCAGACATTCAACAGGGACTGGCTATAGCTTCCAGAGGGACAAAAGAGAGATCATTTTATATTTCATTAAGAAGTGCAAACTTCAGCCTCACTACACTCAAAAGAAAACAAAGTTACCAAAACACCCATTTACCCTTTTTTGTTATTTATTTTTACTAAGGTGTAGCATAAATTAACCATTTTAAAGTTTACAAGTTCAGTAGCATTTAGTTTGTTCACAATATTGTGCAACCACCATCTTTATCTTGTCCCAAAACATTTTTATGCCTCCAAGAGGGAGCCCTGGACCCACTAGGCAGTGGCTCCCCACACATACTTTAACTTAGTAAAGTTAAATATGTGATCTCTGCTTATACTATGTACATATTTAGGAGGAGACAAAACTAGATTGAGATTTTTTAAATGGTTGCAACAAATTCCCCTTTATTTGTGGCCATTAACCATGACCTTTGGTGAACTCTTTTATACATGTATTTAGAGTTCAGTTTCATTGGGGCAAGATAACGACTCAAAGAGTAACTAAATGAAAAAAATATAGCCCATTTAAGCATTTAGTTCCTCACAATGAAAGCATTACATAAGAACCAGATATTTGGGGGGGGGGTTCTAGTTTATAATGCTTTAGAAGCACTCAGAATATGCCACTACCTCTGTACACACACAAACATGGATACACAAACATGCACACACCCAGACATGCCCTTTCATGGGCAGCTTTCATTTCCCTGTGGAGCTGGATGTTGTATTTGGAGAGAGGAACCTCCATTACCTTTACCTGGTGAAGGGTCTCCTTTTGTTAAATGGCAAAGCATTTGATTTGGAAGCTCAGAAAATCCCACCCCAGTAGGGTCTTGCCCTAGTCAGTCATTAATTGGTATGCTGCTTTCTGGTTTGCCAAGGTTTGGGAATATCCTTTGGTGTTACATGGATAGCATGAGAATGTCTTACTCAGAAGGGATATTTCCCTTTTGGAAACAAATAAAACAGTGCAAAGTGAAAAATCCAGTCCTGTTTATTTTCTACATACCCCTCTTTACTAATCTCATCAGCTTGTGGAATAATATCACCACATGGCCAGATTCTGCTTTTCTAATAGAGACTAAAGGAAGCTATGCAGATTGCTAATTCTTTGGTCCTGTTAATTTCCCTTTCCATTTTAATTCTTCCAATCAGCCCTGTCTAAACTGCTTCAGTTTCTGAGCAAATGCAAGTTTATTATGGGGTGTATTTGGTGTGGCAAATCAATGCCTTATGTTTTAGAGCCTTACAGAAATGAGCTAATTTTAACCTCCCTCCTGCCCCTAGAACAGGGTGCTGTGGGGGGGTGTTGAGAATATATTTATATCTGTTGTGATTTAGATTTAGTTTTACTCTTGGAACTTAGCTGTTTATATTATTTGTAAAAGAACTACATTGTAAATGAGATTTAATGCATGTCTGTGTTTGTCAGATAGAAAGCCATTTTGGGAGTTCCCATTGTGGTGCAGCATAAGTGAATCTAACTAAGAACGGTGAGGTTGCAAGTTCGATCCCTGGCCCTGCTCAGTAGGTTAAGGATTCAGCATTGCTGTGAGCTGTGGTGTAGGTTGCAGACACGGCTCAGATCTGGGTTGCTGTAGCTGTGGTGTAGGCTGGCAGTTGTAGCTCCAATTAGACCCCTAGCCTGGGAACCTCCATATGCCGTGGGTGCAGCCCTAAAAAGACAAAAAGACAAAAAAATAGTAAAATAAAGAAGAGCCATTTCACAGAATCACAGGATCTTGACGCTAGGCAGGAATCTTTGGAATGTATCAAATCCAACTTTTGCAGTCTATTTCAGAGAAAACCAAAGTGCCTAACATGGAAGGCAGTTGGTCAAGCTGTTATAGCAAGTTAGTGTCAGAACTGAAGAAACAATCTCTCATTTGGAAGGTTACAATCGGCCAAAAATCTGGAGTGAATTTTCTGTGGGGAACCTAACTGACTAAATGATGGCAAAAAGTACTTGTGAACTACTTATTAGGAGTCTGGCGCTCTTTTGAGTATTTTTACATGAAGTAATACACAGTTAACTCTTCAACAACATATGAGTTAAGCCAACCATTATGGAGTTAAAAATCCACCTTTGTCCTCTATTCCTCTATATTCAGTACAGTTCTGCATCCTCAGATTTATCCAGACGCGGTTCATGTAGTACTGTAGTATTTACTACTGAAAAAAAATCCACCATATAGATGGACTCCTGTAGTTCAAATCCATATTGTTCAAGGGTCAACTGTAACTCATCTTTACATCAACCCAGTAGCAGATGGATATTATCTATCACCTCCATTTTACAGATGAGGAAATGGAGGAACCTAGAGATTAAGTCCCTTCAATAAAAGTGACACCTATCGAAACAACAGATTCAAGATTTCAGTCAGGCATCTTGGCTCCATGGTCGTTGTTCTTAATTATGGAGGAAGCCTCATAGATGGAGGAGCAGGCCTGAGCAAATGGGTAAAGCAGTCTACAGAGAACAAAGAAGAAGGCTGATATGGAGAGAGAAGCCGACAGTGGACACCATGCAGCCTCAGGTTATAAGAAGATGAAGGGGTGCTTAGAGATCACCTTCATGAATTCAAACTCTCCTGTTTGTCACAGCACTCTTTTCTAGAGCTCAGTCTGACTCCCTCTCAATCCCTTTCTTACCTTTCTACTTCCATGGTCCAGTTCAAATCTTGATTCCTCCTCTCCTTTTGTCCCACCTCCACATTGCCAAGCACTTCAAATGAAACTAACAAAATGCCCATTTAAAGAGAAAAATATTTTCTATAGCAATACAGCAGTTAAAATGCCGTATGTCTTTTTCTGTAAAGGATCTCATGTTAATATCTGTATATGTGGACAGCAACTTATAATTGTACATAGGACCTTTTATTAGATTCTCACAATACATCTATGAGGTGAATAAGGCAGGTTTTTAAACTTTATAAAGTTGCCAATTTTATCGACTTAATTGAAAACATTTTGGGAGAAGGAACGAATTTTTATGACTCCCAAAATGCTGGGAGCCTAGTGAGCATTTCATGTTGTTAAAAATGGAGGGTAGGTGAATGAAGAATGGATGAATGAATGGCCTTTTGAAATGGTTATCCACATTTTCTTAATATTACAAGGCCGAACCAATTCTAGAACCAATGTGGCTGAGTCCTAGTATAAACTTTCATTCCATTATATCAGCCTGCCAACACTCAGCATGAATCCTACTTATACACCTTGATAAGTCGGAACTTTTAATATTATCTTAGCTCTGTTAATTGGAAAAGACTATCTCCAACCTGGTATTTCAAAGGCATTTTCCCCAACACTACAGTTATTTTAAGAAAAATCTGCAGATAGGCATTACAAAAAAGTATAAGGGCATAGAGGAGGCATGAATAAAAATAATTGGACATTTTAAAAGCAAATAAACCAGAATTTATACATCTAAATGAATGCTATCCTTCCAGGTTGCCCCCCCTGGGAGAACATACACATATTCCATTGATGGTGCCATTGCTCAAAGTGCCTTTAGAACTCCTATGGAAAATGATTTCTAAGACAGACTGGGGAAAAAACACAGGAAATTCCATTTTATTGTTTATTTTGGCACTTTATATAACAACAAGCCTCTTGACATATCCTACAGAATATCGGATAGAATTCTAATTAGGTACACTTATTAATTTATCAACACACCATGAATTTCTCTTCATCATAAAATAGACTGAAAAATTAATATCTTCCATAGGTAGTGACTTTTGTCAGGACTACTAAATATCATCTAAATTAAAAGTAGCCATTTCAGAAACAAGTTAATTTCTTTATCATTTTCACTGTGCTGTAGTGCCTCTAAACATCTTGTCCATGTGACAAGAATATCAGAACACTTGTTTGAGAACAATGTGCCTTTATGATGGCTTCCTAGAAATTCAGTGAGTCTGTTGGGCTCTCCCCATGGGTTGATAATAGTTACTTTTGGTTGCTGTTCTTTTTAAGATGAAAATAGCAGAGAGAACCATCCAGAATTTTGATCTTGATCATACATTCTGAAATGGATTTCAGTGAAATTTATATTGGAAAGATACCTGGCACTATGTTTCTTTATATATTTGATTCAGTATTTTTTTAATCCATTCATTTATTCCAGATTGTTCCTGTCATTTTGCTAAGGCTTTGAGAATCCTTGGTGTTTGGTAGTTCCAACAGTAAAAAATTGCCTGTAAAATACAGTAACAACCAACTGAAATACAAGCACAAGCAGCTATAGTATAGTGAAAATACTTATAACTAGGCAACTAGGCTGTGACATGCTTACTAGCTGTGAGACCTTGAACCAACAATGTTCTTTTCTTAGTCTATTTCTTAATTTATGGAAGGCAAATAGTAATAGTGACCTGGAAGATTTTAGTTTGTAAAGATAATATATCTTTTGTCTGGCTCTCAGCACAATGCCTGCATATATTATGTGGTCCACAAATGGTAGCTGTTACTGTTGTCACTGTGATTATTTAAAGCTACTGTTTTATCCAGGGTATGTTTAGATAGAAAAAAATGCCATCCCTCCCCCAAATATCAGTGGCTCAAAAGAGATGCATTTCTTACACTATCATCCAATGGTTCGCTCTTAATAAGTATGAGCATTTTGTACCACCCCCATCACTGAGTTGTGAGAGAAACAGCCTAGAGGAGACACATTTACTCCTATCTGCATCACAGTAGAAGCATCTCATCACTTATCCTATTTCTATTGACCAGAACTCAGTCACATGGTCCCCAAAAAACTATATGGAGACCGGGGAAATGTGTTCTTCATGTATGTCAAGGAAGAGGCAATGCTGGGCTTAAAACTTAGTAATTTTTTTTTTTGCCACAGATAGTTTCTTTATCTTGATAATAAATATCTGTAGAATAGCAACAATAATCAGTTACTTCCTGATACAATTCCAAGTGATTCTCTTATTTCCTCCTCTATTGAAGCAAGTAAGAGTTGTGTCATCTTTGAGATGGCACTCAGCTTATATCTCACAAGCAGGTTTCCTTGTGAATATCCTTTAAACCTTTGAACTGATTTTTGGCTGAAAAAATGAAATTACCTTGCCGTGTGGGGTATCTCTAAAAAAACTGTTCCAATTAGCAACTCAACTTGGATGAATGAGGCTTTGTGAACTGAAAGCATTCATTTTGGTGCTGCAGCTGCCCGATGTGGATAGAGTACAGAGGCATATGGTTCTGCCCATTGGACAGTGAGACCCAGGCTTCTGGGACATCTCCAAAACTTCTTCCAGTGCAATGACAGGTTCATCTGGGCCAGTTTGTGATCCAACTGGGGCTCCCTCTTCCAGGACCAAGTTCCAAGAGATATCATTAGCATTTCTAACTAGAAATAATTAATAACAGGTCAGTGTGTCATAACGAGAAGGAATCAGTGCCACAGCAACAGCTGATACCAGGGAAGAATAATTCACAGAGAAATTAATGAGGACTATTTCCATTCAAAGGAACAATTTATCAAGAACTCCCACTAAAAAGTGAATTCTGCCAAATTAGCAATCACTATAAAAAGCGCTCTGCTTAAATGGAAGCTGAAGCTCCCTTTGACAGTACATATATAAATTACCAGGAACGACAGGCTACATCTTTTCAAGTATGACTACAATGCTTGATACGGATATCTTAAGTCATATTTTGTTACGAACCACCATATTAAAATCACTAGTTGCTCGCCACTGTGTAGAAACAAGTATATCCATCATAGAAATGTACAGTTGAGGCAATTCGACCTTCCTCTTGGGTTTACCCTTCTGTTTAGTCAGGTAATCAGCATGCATCTGCATTTTGGTTTGATACTATCAGTGTATGTTGAAGGGCATATAAGAGAAAGTGCTACACATGTTAAGCTGTGTTAGCTCTTAGTTTTATTTCCTACACAACTCTCTTAATTCTAATCTCTTTTTTTTCAGTATCTATTGCCACTAACCCAGCTCTCATCAGCTTTCCCAGGGGCAGCACCAATAGCTGCAGGCCTCAGATTCACTCAGCTCCCCTATATTCCAATTTGACTAGAGCACAAAGGTAATACAGGGTGTGCCACTCCTCTGTTTACAACATACCAATATTTTCCCTTACATTTAGAATAAATCTAAATTTGCGGCCATGACCTCAAGGTCCTGTTGGATTTGGCTTCTTCTCATCTCCCCAGCATGGTCTACTACCTGGGCAAGAACTCAAGGTCAAATACATTTTGATTGTACTGCTTTTGCCCCAATCTTTTTTGAGTCTCTCTTTGGGGAGTCCAATCAGAGCTAATTCTCTGAGCTCATAAGAAATATTTCATTACTTTGCAGTCTTATATCATTCTGAGTTCTAAAGTATTATTAATTACTTTAGGTAACAAATTCATTGAAAACAGACTCCAAGTACAGTTTGGCTGCTGCAAATAATCTCATTGCAAGTTAAGAATGACATATGTATGACGTGAGAATATTCAACAGAATTTAAATCAATTTTCAGAAAGGATTCCAGAAATTATGTGTGCATGATCAACACTGGTGTCAGACGTCTAAACTTCCAGAAGAGACTCCCTTTTGAAAAGGAAATATGTCACTGGGGCACATGATTTCTCATCTTTTTTGTCAAGCACTCTGGGTTATTACCTTACCACCAGACCTTCTATGACCAGTGACATTTGATTTCCTCAGGAGTTTGGGGGCAAAATTATAAAGACAGTTTAGGTCACAGTTATGTCTTCCAGGCATCATCCTGTAGTCATTCCTCAGCATTGGCAAGGGCAGTGAGTCTCCAATTCTTTCCCTAAAGAGTACCAGCAGAGGTAGGATATCTGAATTTCTATGTTGTCATCAAAACTGCCACCCACATCCCATTCCTCTAGTGAAGAAATGATGGACCATGAGGACCTGGGAGTGAGTGATTTTCTAAAAGCACTTTTCAGATCACAGAGAAAACACTTCTCCCACTCACTCAGATCCAGCAGAATGTTTCTTAAGTTTTAATGTAGGTAACCCTTAGAGGGCCCAGGCTGCTTATCAAAGGTTCTCCAAGAGTATTATTAAGCTAATCATTCACAGTAGCTCTCATGTCAAGACAAGCAAGATGCTATGCACACTTACCAATCTGACTTTGACAGCTCCCAGACAGTCTTCACAGCATCCTCAATGTGAATTCGGGGCTGTTAATAAGCTCTGCTGCTACATTCATCTACTTAGCTTTCAGCTCTGCTAGTTTCTCAGAGTCGGCAATCACACATGTGCCTTGCCTGTTCATTATATCACCTTCCCCAAAGAATAATAGCATGGGCCTAGGAAAGAAAGACACAATGGACAGGCAGAAGTTTAAGGGTGACTTCCTTGACTAAGAATAAATCCTATGATGTCAGAATGAGTAATGGTGATCGCTGAAGTAACATCTGCTCATTTTTACACACTGGGTTTACAAGCTCCCCTCAAAAGCTAGGGCAGCAGTAGTTAGTCAGAAACCATTAGGATTAATTGAGTGACTCAGCAAGAAAATAAAAACAGTAAGTCCTGCCTAAAGGAATTTCTGGTATTCAGGAAGCAGCTGGATAAAAAGACTTATGAAAGGTCAAAGCTTGACTTTGATATTAAAATATCAAAGAAAGAACTCAGACGAAAAACTCCAGCTCAGCTTTTCTTTGAGAAGTATCTGTCAATAGTCTACTTATGTTCCTATAACAAAATACTACATACTGGCTAGCTAAAACAATAGCGTTTTATTTCTCAAAGTTCTGGAGGATGGAAGTCTCAGATCAGGGTGCCAGCATGGATGATTTCTGGTGAGACCTCTCGTCCTAGTTTTCTCTGTGCTTACAGTGCCTTTCTTTGCTGCTTGCACAGGTTGAAGAGCGAGCTCTTTCATGTGCCTCTTCTTAAAAGGACATTAATCCTATCGGATCAAGGCCCCACCCTTATGACATCATTTAATCTTAATTATCGCCCTAAACAGGCTCTATTCCAAATACAGTCTCATTGGGGGTTTGAGCTTCAACATATGAATTTTTGGGAGATACAAATCAGTCCATAGCAGCATCTTTGAGAATATCCTGGATAATCTGGTCTAGGTTACTGTTTGAGGGCATCGAATTCACTAGGTTTGTTTATTTCAGTGGGAACAACCTTATTGGCCCCACCTATTTATGTAAGAGATGAGGAAGAAGCCAAGCAAGAAAAGAGATGAAGAAGAGGATAATTCTTATGCTGCAGATGCGAGATTACTCTTACTTCTCTATTCATTTGGACAAGGAGTTAAAGGTCTCTGTATTCTTACCTCAACTTTAACCAAGGCCATTCTAATTTTGTGGCAGTTCACATAAAATTTGTATGAACAAAGGATTCTATTAATTAAAAATAGTTTGAAATCCACAGGTTCAGATGAGTCAGCAAAATGCATTTTTTGTTGCCACCTATTTTTGTAATTATAGCTTTTATTTATTTCTTTCTTTTTAGCATAAGAGCTATATCCAATCTCTTGGGTTAGAACATGATGGAAGATAGTATGAGAAAAAAGAATGTATATATGCGTATGACTGGGTCACTATGTTGTGCAGCAGAAATTGACACAACACTGTAAATCAACTATACTTTAATGTAATTGCAGTTTTATTGGCCCAGGGCCATGCCCACTTGTCCCTGAAGTGTCTATAACTGCTTTTGTTAGGAGGTCAAATTTGAGTAGTTGTGAGGGGGGACATATGTGACTCACAAGCTTAAAATATTTACTGTCTGGCCCCTCACAGAGACAAGTTGGCCAGCCCCTAATTAAAATTATCTTTAGGAAAACATATGATCAGCTTCTTCACTGACTAACTTCAGATCTAAGAAGTATCCCCTGACTCCACAGCCTGGATTAAGTTCTCCTCTAATGAACCTCTGCCAATACTTCTATTTACAGCTAGCTAGCATATTCTGGTATTTCATTATACTGTAAATGTCTGTTTACCTGACTTGTTTGTACACACAAATACAAGTGGCTTGAGTACAGTGATAATAATATCAGTCTAGTTCTCCATTATATCCTCAGTACCTAGAATGTTGTCTGGAATATAATAGATTTTACTAAACATGTATTGAATAAATGAATGAATGAATTAGAAAATGCATTTGATATTAAACAAATACTTATTAATTATTTGTTATGTACCGGATGCTTTTTGAAGCCCTGAGGATACAGTAGAAACAGAAGGAACAGAAAGCATCGACATCATGGTGTTTGCATTGAAGTCTTGGGAAGCAAACCACAAACAAGATGAACAAATTTTTTGAAGATCTGGTCGAGTATTATAATTATTAAGAAATAAAAATTAAACCAGAAAGGGACATATGAAATATTGGTATCAGGGGCATGAAAAGTGTATGTATTAAAATTTGACATAATGTGGTCTGGGAATGTAGACTTTGAATAAAAACCCAAAGTTAGTGATTAACATAGCTAATAATTATAAAAAAATAATTTAAGTAGGAGTTGGCTCTGTGAGTAGGAAGGAGAAGAAATGAAAACACAACTTACGGGTGGGAGAGATCTTGGCACACATATAGACTTGAAAAACATCCACAAAGCCTGCAGTTACATGATGTGATAATGCTTAAAAGAGAAGAGAGATAGAAAAAGGAAATCAAATTTTTCTAGTTCCAGTGCTATCAACAAAGAAAAGGGATCACAGTAAATGGTTATAGATATCAAAGAAAATCTGAGTTTATTTATTACTGCATGCTACAGTAGAATTACCTGGGAGTCAAGTTTAAATGGTATCCAAAAATGATTATTTCCCATCCTCTTCTATCTATTTTAAGATTTTATGGGTTTCTGTGGAAAAGAAAGCATTCAGGAAAAGAGCTGCAATTGATAAACAGCAGTTTCTACTGATAAACACAAACTTCCCAATATAAAATCTATTAAAGTAACTCAACAATATGGTTTAAGAGCCTCGTAGAGTGCTGGGAGAGAGAAAATATAGGCATTCATTCTTATGTTCTTTTATTTGTATAATTTATGTTGTTGTAGAGATGGATCATAGGGGAATAGACTTCAAGAAGTTTATCTTCTAATAAAAGGGAGATAATATCTCCCCAGTTATGAAAGCATAGGCTGACTGGAAGAGGTGATTTGATGTGCTATGAAGTATGTGGGTTTCAGAACCAGTATCCTTGGGTTCTGATCTTGGAAGCTAATATTTTGTGTGAAGTTGGTTATTTATATATGCAGTCTTTGTTTCACTTCTTTCAAATGTAAAGTAGGAAAAATGCTAACTGCCTCGTAAGTTTCTGTATGATCTTTGAAAAGTGCTCAGCATGTGGTAAGCACAATATCTTTTTCTTAAATTATCATTGACTATATTAATTTTGAATTCCTTATTAAATACCCAGATGAAAACAAAAGTTAGGCACTTGGAGTTTCAGAGAGAGGTGCGTGGTAGGGATGTAATTCAAGCTGTCATATGCACATGGGTGCTTTGTAAACCACTTGGACTAGATAAAGTCCCCTGAGGATGAATAAGAGGACATTTCTAAGGACAGAACTTGGAAGCACTCCATCATTTCTAGGTCCCAAGGAGGAATTGAAAGCAGCAAAAAGATTAAGAGAAGAAGCTCTTTTGTAAAGAACTGATTTTTGTCCCTCCAAAAATCATATTATGAAGTGCTATCCTCTACTACTTCAGAATGTGACTGTATTTGGAGATAGGTCATTTCAGGAAGTGCTGATGTTAAAATGAGGCCATTAGGGTGGGCCCTCATCCAATATGAGGAAACCTCTGTAAGGACACAGTGAGAAGATGGTGATTTGCAAGCCAAGGATAGAGATCTCAGAGAAAAACAAACCTGGCGATACCTTGATCTTAGGGTTCTAGCTTCCAGATCATGAGAAAGTAAATTTTTGTTGTGTAAGCCACCTAGTCCATGATGTTTCACATAGCAGCTCTAGAAAACTAATATAGTTCCATATACTAGGTCAAAAATCAGATATGTATGTTGTCTCATAGCGAAAAAAAAAATGAGCTTTAGAAATGTAGTGATCATCTGAGTGGAGTGCTACTGATAGATATAAATAACTTAAAAACGGAGAAAGGACATTGGAATATGGCAATACGGAGGTTATCCTGTGGAATTCTGATTAGAATCCTTTGAGAAAAAAAGCAGAGGTGAGGATTTTGTGGCCGTGAAAATAGACAACCCTCGACAAATTTTTCCATGAATGGTAGGGGGATGGGGTTGTCACTGGAGATGTATGTGGGATCATGGGAGGGGTTTTCTACTAGCTGACAGGCTCTAGATCACTGTGCATGTGTGTGCTCATAAGGATGGCTAGATGTGAAGAACAGGACAGCAGCAAAGCTGGTTCCTGGCTTAAATCACCAGGTAGATGGTTATGGCATTTCCTGAGATAGAGAATGCTAGAATAGGAATGAATTTGGGAGTTAGGTGATCACAAATCCTTCCCTGCATCTTCTAAAGATTCATCACTAAACTTGACTCTACATATGTATCATTCAAGTGTAAGAAGGATAGGAGTAAGGTAAAGGTTTCTTTCTCAAGTTAACACAGTTCTGTGACTGAATGCAACCAGGGTATGTTGGGCAAATTGTAACCAAATGCAAATTTCTCTAGTGTCTACTTAGGAGATTAAACACAAATCTGGCAAATGTTTATAATTTGTTTTTCACATACAGATCAGTGTTCCGCAGAGACAAAGTCCTGGGCATAAAGAAATTTTAAGACCTCTCTTTGGTCATACTGCATAAATTCTAATGCAATAAACTAAGTTGCACCTACTCCTACTTACACACAGAGTGATGTGTCTTTATGAAAAGAACCAGAATGGAGTTAGGAAAGAAAAGTATTTATCTTGTTCAGATGAGTCACACAATGCACACTAATAAAGGTTCATGCTCTGCCTTTCCCTACCTCAGCCTGGGGACTAGTCTTTACTCCTCTGCTATCTAGATAGGACTCTATCCTAAATCCTAGTTGGCAAATGGTGAAAAAATTGAAAATGTGCATATTATTTTATCTAGTAATTCCACATGTAAGAATTACTCAACAATAGAGTAATTAAAATGTACACAGTTGTATACAATATATTTATCCTGCACATTTTTTTTATCTTTTGTCTTTTTAGGGCTGCACCCATGACACATGGAGGTTCCCAGGCTAGGGCTCCAGTTGGAGCTACAGCTGCTGGCCTACACCACAGCCACAGCCATGTGGGATCCGAGCCACGTCTGTGACCTACACCACAGATTGTAGCAACACAGGATCCTCCACACACTGAGCGAGGCCAAGGATCAAACCTGCAACCTCATGGTTACTAGTCGGGTTCCTTAACCACTGAGCCACGACGGGAACTCCTATTTCTGCACATTTTTAAAAGTCCTATTTCTTCAACGAGAAAGAAATGAATAAATAAAACACAGAATAGTATATATCTATTAAAATTGTATTTTAAAGATATTTATTAACATGAAAATAATCAAGTAGTTTACTATCATCATTATTTGTTAATTCACTAATTTATATTTATATTTTATTTTATTTTTTCAATTTTAGGGCCACACTTGTGGCATATGGAATTTCCTGGGCTAGGGGTCGAATCAGAGTTACAGCTGCTGGCCTACACAAAAGAAACAGCAACCCTGGATCCGAGATGTATCTATAAACTCTACTGCAGCTTGTGGGCAAGCTGGATTCTTAACCCACTGAGAGAAGCCAGGGACTGAACCCACATCCTCACGGACACTATGACAGGTTTGTAATCCACTGAGCCACAATGGGAACTCCTATTTTATTTTTTGATGAAGGTAAAATTTACATGTTGTGAATCTCACAGATCTTAAAGGTAAAATTTGATGAGTTTGAAAAATGTATATACCCAAGAACTGATCACCTTAAACAAAATATCACCATTACCACAGATATTTTCTTCAGGCCCCTTTCTAATAAACCTTACAAGCAACCATTTTGTGAAATTTTTCACCATCATTAGTTTTGTTTCTTCTGGAACTTCATTTGAATATAATCATATAGAATTTATTTTTTGTTTGTTTCAACCTTCTTTATTACAACATTTTTAAAAGTCTTATCAAATTATTGGGACACTTTGTTTTATATATATATATATATATATATATATGTCAGTATACGCACATATATTCTGAATGAAAGGAGGGAAGAGAGAGAGAGGGAGGGAGGGAGAGAGGGAGGAAGGAAAGAAGGAAAGAGATAAGTTCTTCTAGTCCAATGCTTTTCATTTTCTAATGTGTGTTTTTTAATGGACAGACTTTTAAAATTCTGACAAAGTCTAATTTATGAGGTTTAAACCTTCCTGTGGTTTGTATTTCTTGGGTTATTTAAGAAATTTTAGTGTATACCACAGTCACAAAGATAGTCTCATGTTATCCTAGTGAACTTTTACAATTTTACCTTTTATGTTTAGATGTGTGATTAATGTCAAATTATTTTTACATGTGTTTTTTCTACATTACTTAATGAATTTTATTACAACTATAGGTGTACAAAAATCATCACAACTCAATTTGATAGCATTTCCATCCCAAACCCTCAGTGCATCCCCCCACCCCCCAGATTGTCTCATTTGAAAACCATAGGTTTTCCAAAGTCCGTGAGTCATTATCTGTTTTACAAAGAAGTTCATTGTGTCCTTTTTTTTAGTTTTCACATGTAAGCGGTAGCATTGGATGTTGGTGTCTAATTGTCTGACTGGTTTCACTTCACATGATAATTTCTAGGTCTATCCATGTTGCTATAAATGTTGTTATTTTGTTCCTTTTAATGGCTGAGTAATATTCCACTGTGTGTATGTACCATGTCTTCCCTATCCACTCCTCTGTCAATGGGCATTTAGGTTGTTTCCATGACTTGGCTGTTGTATAGAGTACTGCAATGAACAGTGGAGTACATGTGTCTTTTTGAGTCATGGTTTCCTCTGGATAGATGCCCAGGAGTGGGATTGCTGGATCAAATGGTAATTCTATTTTGAGTTTTCTGAGGAATCTCCATACTGTTTTTCACAGTGGCTGCACCAATTTACATTCCCACCAACAGTGTAATAGGGTTCCCTTTTCTCCACACCCTCTCCAGCACTTACTGTTTGTAGACATTTTGATGATGGCCATTCTGGCTGGTGTAAGGTGGTACCTCATAGTGGTTTTGATTTGCATTTCTCTAATAAAGAGCAATGTTGAACATATTTTCATGTGTTTGTTTGCCATCTGCGTGTCTTCTTTGGTGAAGTGTTTGCCTAGATCCTCCACCCATTTTTTTGATGGGGTTCTTTGTTTTTTTGTAATTGAGCAGTAGGAGGTGTTTGTAAATTTTGGAGATTAATCCCTTGTCACTCGATTCATTTGCAAATATTTTCTCCCATGCTGTGGGTTGTCTTCTTGTTTTGTTTAGGGTTTCCTTTGCTGTGCAGAAACTTTGAAGTTTAGGTAAGTCCCATTTGTTTATTTCTCTTTTTATTGTCATTACTCTGACAGGTGGATTTGAGAAGATGTTGCTGTCATTTATCTCGGAGAGTGTTTGGCCTATGTTTTCCTCTAAGAGTTTTATAGTATCTGGTCTTATATCTA
>PVHT020000017.1:3549210-3596698 GCA_004024745.2 Catagonus wagneri | reverse complement strand
GGGAATTCTTTAAGCTTTTCACCATTGAGAATGATGTGAGCTCTGGGTTTGTCATAGATGGCCTTTATTATGTTGAGGTAGGTTCCTCCTATGCCCACTTTCTGAAGAGTTTTTATCAGAAATAGGTGTTGGATTTTGTCAAAGGCTTTTTCTGCATCTATGGAGAGAATCATATGGTCTCTATTCTTCCATAAGTTAACGTGGTGTATCACACTGATTGATTTGTGGATACTGAAGAATCCTTGCATCCCTGGGATAAATCCCACTTGATCATGATGTACATTCCTTTTAATGTATTGTCGTATTTGGTTGGCTAGTATTTTGTTGAGGATTTTGCATCTATGTTCATCAATGAGATTGGCCTGTAATTTTCTTTTTGTGTGGTATGTTTGTCTGGTTTTGGTATCAGGGTAATGGTTGCCTCATAGAATGAGTTTGTGAGTGTCCCTTCCTCTGCAATTTTTTGGAAGAGTTTCAGAAGGATAGGTATTCGTTCTTGTCGAAATGTTTCATAAAATTCACCTTTGAAGCCATCTGGTCCTGGACTTTTGTTTGTTGGAAGTTTTTTAATCACAGTTTCAATTTCAGAATTTGTGATTGGTCTATTCATATTTTCTATTTCATCTTGGTGTAGTCTTGGAAGATTGTACTTTTCTAAGAATGTGGCCATTTCTTCTGGGTTTTCCATTTTATTGCTGTATAGTTGCATATAGTAGTCTCTTATGATCCTTTGAATTTCTGTGATGTCTGTTGTTACTTCTCCTTTTTCATTTCTAATTTTATTGATTTGTGTCCTCTCTCTTTTTTTCTTGATAAGCCTGGCTAAGGGTTTATCAATTTTGTTGATCTTTTCAAATAACCAGCTTTTAGTTTCATTGATCTTTTCTATGGTTTTCTTTGTTTCTATTTCGTTGATTTCTGCTCTGATCTTTATGATTTCTTTTCTTCTACTAACTTTAGGTCTTGTCAGTTCTTCCCTCTCTAGCTGCTTTAGATGTAAAGTTAGGTTGTTTATGTGAGAATTTTCTTGTTTCCTGAGGTAGGCTTATATTGCGATACACTTCCCTCTTAGAACTGGCTTTGCTGCATCCCAGATGTTTTGGTGTGTCATATCTTTGTTGTTATTTGCTTCTAGGTATTTTTTAATCTCCTCTTTGATTTCTTCTGTGATCCATTGATTGTTTAGTAGTGTGTTGTTTAGTCTCCACGTGTTTGTATTTTTTGCCATTTTTTTCTTGTTGTTAATTTTCAGTCGGATGGCATTGTGGTCAGCAAAGATGGTTGATATGATTTCAATTTTATTAAAATAACCAAGGCTTGATTTGTAGCCCAGGATGTGATCAATCTTAGAGAGTGTTCCATGTGTACTTGAGAAAACTATGTATTCTAGTGCCTTTGGATGGAATGTCCTATAAATATGTACTATGTCCATCTGATCTAATGCTTCATTCAGGACTGTGTTTCCTTATTGATTTTCTGTCTGAATGACCTGTCCATTGCTGTAAGTGGGGTGTTAAAATCCCCCCTATGATTGTGTTATTGTTGATTTCTCCTTTTAAGGTTGTTAGCAGTTGCCTGATATATTGTGGTGATCCTATGTTGGGTGCATAGATATTTAAAATTGTTATATCTTCTTCTTGGATTGATCCTTTGATCATTATGTAGTGCCCTTCCTTATCTTTTAAAATGTTCTTCATTTTAAGTTCTATTTTGTCTGCTATGAGTATTGCTACTCGGGCTTTCTTTTGATTCCCATTTGCATGGAATATTTTCTTCCATCCTCTCACTTTCAGTTTGTATGTGTCCCTAGAAGTGAAGTGGGTCTCTTGAAGACAGCATATATGGGTCTTGTTTTTGTATCCATTGACTAGTCTATGTCTTTTGGTTGGGGCATTCAGTCCATTAACATTTAAGGTAATTATTGATATGTACGTTCTTATTGCCATTTTAGTAACTGTTCTGGGTTTCTGTTGCTCTTTTTTCTTCCCTCATTCTCTTGTTGTCTCCTCTCACAAGATGACTATCTCCAATGTTGATTTCAGTTAATTTTTCTTATTTGGTTTGCAGTTACACTGAAGTTTTGATATAGGAGTCTATATATAAATGAGTTTGTTTTAAGTGTTGGCTTCTTAATTGCAAGTGCGTCTCCAGTGTCCTGCATGTGTGCTCTCTTCTCATGATTTCTGATATTGGTAGCATAATTGTGCATGGATGATTTAGTATCTTTACTGTATATGTGCCTTTACTGGTGAGCCTTGTCATTTGTGGTATTTTTGTTTCTGGTTGTGGCCTTTTATTTTCTGCCTAGAGAAGTTCCTTTAAGATTTGTTGTAAAGCTGATTTAGTGTTGCAGAAATCTCTTAGCTTTTGCTTATCTGTAAAGGTTTTGATCTCTCCTTCAAATCTGAAAGACAGCCTTGCAGGGTAAATAATCTTGGTTGGAAGCTTTTTCCTTTCAACACATTAAGTATATCATGCCACTCCCTTCTGGCCTTCAGAGTTTCAGCTGAAAAATCTGCTGATAACCTTATTGGGGTTCCCTTGTGTGTCATTTGTTTCTTTTCCCTAGTTGCTTTCAATATTTTCTCTTTGTCTTTAACTTTGGTCATTTTCATTAATATGTGTCTCGGGGTGTTCCTCCTTGGGTTTATTTTATATGGTACTCATTGTCCTTCCTGGATTTGAGTGTGCGGTTCCTTTCCCATATTAGGAAAGTTTTCAGCTATAATCTCCTCGAATATTTTTTCTGTCCCCTTCTCTCTCTCTTCTCCCTCTGGCACCCCTATAATACAGATGTTGGTGCATTTAACATTATCCCAGAGTTCTCTGAGACTTTCCTCACTTCCTTTCAATCTTTTATCTCTTTTCTCTTCTGCATTATAGATTTCCACTAATTTGTCCTCCACCTCACTGATTCGCTCTTCTACTTCCTGTATTCTACTGTTGGCTGCCTCTAATGAATTTTTTATTTCAGTGATTGTATTTTGCATCTCTTCTTATTTAATTTTTACATCTTGTATTTCTTTGCTGAGTGTTTCCTGTAAGTTATCAATCTTTGCCTCCAGTTTCTTTCCAATGTCTTGCATCATCTTCAGCATCCACAGTCTAAAGTCTCTTTCTGGGATGCTGATAATCTCCTCATCACTGAGCTGTTTTTCTGGGCTTTTTTCTTTCTCCCTTATCTGAGTTATAGTTTTCTGTCTTTTCATTTTTACAGGTTTTTGGTGTGGTGACCTTTGTGTCGACAATATAGTTGTAGCCTCTCTTAGTTCTGGTGTTTGTCTCCCCTGTGGCTAAAGTTGGTTGGAGGGGGGGGCTTGCTGTAGGCTTCCTGATGGGAGGGACTGGTGCTTGCCCCCTGGCAGGTGGGGTTGCTTCCTATCCCTCTGATGGGTAGGGCTTTGTCTCTGGATGTTATTAGAGTCTGACTGTGTGCCTGAGGTGTCTTTATGCAGCCTGTTTACTGATGGGTGGAGCTCTGATCCCACCTGGATTATTGTTTGCCCTGGGGTCTCTCAGTGTTGATGGGAGGGACCAGATTTTCCAAAAAATGGCCACCTCCAGAGAAATGCAGGCTGATGAATGTTCCTGAGGGCTTCACCTCCAATGCCCTTCCCCCACAACAAGCCACAGTCACCCCTATTTTCCCAGGAGAACCTCCAAGAATTGCAGTCAGGTTCCACCTGGATTCCTATGGAGACTTTGCTTTGCCCTGGGACCCAGCACATGTGAAAGTCTGTGTGTGCCTTTCAAGAATGGGATTTCCTCTTTTCCCCTGTCCTGTGGAGTTCCTGCACACAAGTCCCACTGGCCTTCAATGCCAGATGCTCCAGGGGCTCTTTCTCCCTGTGCCAGATCCCCAGGCATGGGGATTTGATGTGGGTCTCAGAACTGTCAGTACTGTAGGTGAGTCTCTATGATACAGTTACTTTCCAGTCTGTGGGGCTTCCCACCCGGAAGGTATGGGATTGCTTCCATCACATAATCACCCCTCCTACCTCTTGATGTGGTCTCCTCTTTGTCTTCTTGAGTAGAATATCTTTTTAAAAGTTTCCAGTCCATTTTGTTGAAGGTTGCTTGGCTTTCGGTTGTAGTTTTGTTGTTGTTCGGTAGAGGCTGAGCTCCAGTCCTTCTATTCCACCATCTTAATCCCTGTTTTACATGTGTTTTGAAGGAGGGATTATAATTCCTTTTTTCTCTATACTTTTATTATTTGTTTCAGAAGCATTTAATGCAAAAAAATATTGTAGTTACTTCATCTTTGAACTTTCTTGGCACCATTGTTGAAAATCAGTAGACCAATTACATGTGTTTCTATTTCTGATGTCCTGTTCTGTTTTATTGATCTATGTGGTTATATTTATGGTAATATAATACTGTCTTGATTACTGTAGCTTTCTAGTACGTATTGATATTAGAGTAGTTATTCCTCTAAATTCGTTCTTATATAAAACAGTATAGATTGGTTTAATCCACATTAGTCCTTTTGTTCATCTGTATAACTTTTAGAGTCAGCTTGCCAATTTCTACCAGAAAATGTTGGAATTGATATATTAACAATATTCTTCTAGTATTTGATGGTACAGATCTCTTTGTTTATCTTTGTCTACTATAATTTTGTTCAGTACTTTGTAGTTTTCTGTTTAGAGATTGTTCACACCATTTGTTAAATATATTCCTACTGATTTTCTTAATGCTATTATAGTTGGGATTTTCAAATTTTTACTTTCCATTTGTGTGATTTTGGTATAGTGAAATGCAGTTGACTTCTTTGGGGGTTATTTTCTTTGTATGCAATAACCTTGCTGATTTCACTTACTTGTAGTGAATACATTCATTAGAATTTTTTATACATTCATTAGAATTTTTAACACAATCATGTTATCTGTGAATAAAGACACTTTGACCACCTCTTTAATGACTTTCATAAACTTGACTGTCCAAGGTCCTCATTCAGTGTTAAATAGGAATAATGAGAATATCCCTACATTGTGCCCAGCTCTTACATTTGTTAGCTGTGTGCCTTTCAAGTCACTTTGTTGTACCTCAGTTTTTTCATCTTCAAAATTAGGACAATAGTAATACCTGCCTCAGATGCAAACTGTTGCCTTTCGAATGGATAAGCAATGAGATCCTGCTGTATAGCACTGGGAACTATTACCTAGTCACTTATGATGGATCATGATAATGTGAGAAAAAAAGAATGTATACATGTACTTGTGACTGGGTCACCTCGCTGTGCAGTACAAAAATGACAGAACACCGTAAACCAGCTATAATGGAAAAAATAACAATCATTACAAAATTTAAAAAAAGTTAAAAAAATAATACCTGCCTCAGTGGTTATTGTAAATACTAAATGAGTTAACATATGTGAAACTCTAGTGCTTGACATGTAGTATAAGTACTATATAAATGTTGTACATTTATGTACTAAATAAATTCTATGTACATAGTTTTTTTCCATTATTATTCTATTATACAATGTAATGGTATGAATATTTCTTTGATTAGATTTTGGTTGGATCGCAAATGTTTTAATATTTGGTGTTCTCACTGTGGTTATTTTTTAAAACACTTTATTGAGGTTGATTGACATGTAAAAGCTGTAAATATTTAATGAATACAACTTGATGAGTTTGGGGATAAGTGTACCCCCATGAAATCATCACCATCATCAAGGCCGTAGACATATCCATCATTCACTGTGATTATATTTTAAAGAGGGTACAATTGCTGTAACAATTTAGTCTTCAAACCAGTCACTGTGTAGACATATCATTTGAAATTTTCAGGTGCCAGCATTATTGTAATTTAAGTTTTAATGTCTGGCAGTTTTACTCCATTTTGGTCCTCTCTGTTCATATATAGTGTTTTGTATTTATGCATTTTATGATTCATAGAGATTTTCCATGTGCACTATTCTGCAGTCTTTATTTATTTATTTATTTATTTATTATCTTTTTGTCTTTCTAGGGCTGCACCCAGGGCATATGGAGGTTCCATGTTAGGGGTCCAATTGGAGCTATAGCCACCAGCCTACACCAGAGCCACAGCAACACAGGATCCACGCTGCATCTGTGATCTACACCACAGCTCACAGCAATGCCAGATCCTTAATCCACTCAGCCAGGCCAGGGATCGAACCTGCATACTCATGGATGCTAGTTGGATTCATTAACCACTGAGCCATAATGGGAACTCCATATTCTGCAGTCTTAAAAAGAAAAAAGAATAGTCTATTCTTGGCCTTTGTTAGTGTTATTTTGTATTTTATACTAAGTTTAATATATTAGTTTATATCATATACTGCTCTTCCTCAACTTATGATGGGGTTATGTTCTGATAAACCCATTATAAGTTGAAAATATCCTAAGTCGAAAATGCACTTAATACACCTGACCTACTGAACATCCCAACTTAGCCCAACCTATTTAAACATGCTCAGAATACTTACATTAACCTACAGCTGGGCAGAATAACTACTACAGATGCTATCTTATGACATAGTGTTGAATATCTCATGTAATTTATTGAATACTGTCCTGAAAGTGAACAGAAGTGTCGTTTGGGTACAGAATGGCTATAAGTGAATTGGTTGTTTACCCTTGTGATCCTGGGGCTGACCGGGACCTACAGTGGCTGCCACTGCTCAGCATCAAAAGAGGGTATCAGACTGCATATCACTAGCCTGGGAAAAGATCAACATTCAAAATTTAAAGCATGGTTTCTACTATATTTATATAGTACATATTTATATTTATTTTTCTATTTATTTATATTTATATGGATTTCACACCATTATAAGCTCAAAAAATCATAAGTCAAGCCATCGTAAGTTGGGGACCATTTGTATTATCGAGAATCATGTTTAATATTTATATCTAACTTTTAAAAAATATACATCAATATAGATTTTTCTCCTTATTTCCTGGCTTTGGAGTTCACATCAGACCTTCTTATATCCTTATTTTCTGGTATTTGAACATTTAATTTTGTTTCACCTTTGGGTCAGGTATAGCACATCTTTGAATTTTTTTTTTTTTTCCTTTTCTCCAGTGTGTATTCGAGGATCATGATTTCTGAGCATCTTATATATTTGAACACCATATTCTTTTCCCCTTAGTCATGGAATACAACCAAATTATGTATTAAATTCCCTCTCTATCTCTCTCTTTTTTTTTTTTTTTTTTTTTTTTTTTCCGGTGGCAACACCCATGGCATTGGAATATTCTGGGCCAGGGATCAAACCTGCACCACAGTTGTCATTAAGGATCCTGCATAGCTGCAGCAATGCAGGATCCTTAACCTACTGTGCTACAAGAGAACTTCCTGTATTTAATTTTTGGATCACAAAGTTTTATCTTCAAACTGTATAGAAATACCCCAGCTTGTTGAGGTCAATTGTGTATACTTTATGTCCAATTGTGGACTAATGTTTTTTCCCTCAAGCATTTCAATTTCAACTTCATGTCAAGATCTGTTTATGTGTAGAAAATTTTATGTTGATTTTGCTGGAAACTCAAACATTGCTATCTGTGCACTCTGCTTTTATTGTTTATGTTGCTTATTCGTATGACTTCAAAAAGTTTTCTACTTGGATTGTGTTTATTTTATTTATTCTTTGTTAATACTTTCCCATTTTACCTGGTACTTTTTTTATAGTAAAAAAAAGAGTATCTGTGTGATAGACCTCTCTGTCCTCTACTTCTCTATAGTTTTCGTGCCTGTCCTTTCTTTTGCAGACTTGAGTATCTCAATCCTGTATTTTACATGGTAGCCATGTTTACATGATTGACTCATTTCTTATTGCCTCAAAAAATATTTTTGTGTAATAAAGTGAGTGTGGCTTAAGGTGCTGATTGTATAGAACCCATGATTCTGAACAAAGGTGAGTCATTAATGTCAGGAAGAAGTGCTCTCTTTTATTAAACACATTAAGCAGACTCTATTTTATGAGGTAAAACTTGGTTAGGTTTTATTGTTTTAGTTCTGAGTCCATCTGCCTTATACTTGGTGAAAATTCCTATAAGTGGGATCATTCTTTGCCCATTAATCTTATGTTTTAGTGTTGTCTTGAGTTTTTTATGCATTTTCAGAGCCTTTTCACATGCATTTGAGTAAGGAGATTTGAGCTGGCCTCAGATCTACTAGGCAGATACCATTTTAAACCAGAGTTTCCTTATCTATCTTTGAATCGTGACTGTCCCATCTAATTCTACCTTCAATTATTTTTAACCTCATCTTTCATATATGTGATTTACTGAAATGTAAATTTCTGTAGTGGATGCTGTCTAAAATTCTCTCCATTACAAATTTGCACTCTGAAATGTAAACACAAAGTATCCATCCTTTTTTGCTTCAGAATTTTCATAGGCTCAGGCAAATGCTTGGTCATTTTCTCTCTTCACACTCTTTAAAGATCTTTGAGGATAAGGATTGTATTTTTTTCAGTCCTGTGTCTCCATCATGCAGCACCATCCCTGGCACATAGTAACTGCTGAGTATGTATTTGTTGAACAAGCAATGAAAGCGAGATATAGTAGCATTCACAGTTTCAATGGTAATATGAGCCATATTTTTGTTGTGTTTGCTGTAAATGTTGGAGAAATTCCTTTGACTTTGTAATATATCAAGGGTGCCTGTAATAGGCCTCACAGAGTTCACTCGTGTTCTACTCTTATTTCCTACTATATTTTTCAACATCCAGAATACTTTTCAACATTCAATAATTTAGGCAGGGTCATGCAACTAGTTCTACGTCATGGGCTATAAGAAGTGCTGTCTTGCTTCTGGTGCAAAGCATAGAAGAACATGTATAAAGTTTTAAACAATACCTTTCCCTACAGCAATGGCAAGTGACAGTAAAGGTCATGGAGTCCCATCTGCCTGGATTTCCAATTATATCCAATTATACCCAATATATGTTAAGCATATGGCAATAATGAGGAATAAAATAACAGGTATATTAAGCTATTGAATATATTTATAAAAGGGAAATAATTGTAATAACCACCCAGATAAACAGTTAATTCCATTATACCTAATTCTGTAGCATGCTATTCAAAATAATAGATTTTCGTAAATATATACCATGAAGTGAACTAGAACTCACTTTATGAATAACAGTGAAGTTGGTCTCTGAAAAAAATTCCTTTACCCAACATTCTTACATGTTACTTGTAATACCACCAGTGAAAAGAGATAAAACTGGTTTCAGTAAAGAACTATTGGTATATGTGCCTTAATAAATTTTTTTAGTGGAAGATGTCATTTTAACTGAATATTAACAAATATTGTTCCTGAAAAGAGGTGTTAATGGGTGATAGCATAAAGTGCTCTAAAATTTAACAAACTGAAACCCAACATTGTACTGCACCACACTGTTTTTTTTTGTTTTGCTTTTTTTTCATTTTTTTTAAGGATCATGGGTTAGCGATATAAGGATTACAAGGACAGTTAATCCGAAGTTGAAATGGCATGAGTAATGAAATAAGAAAACATTTTTTGTAGGATGAGCTTCCGTCAAAAAGTTTCAAGAATTTTGAAATTCTTCCCACCAGAGATTTTACACCATTGATTAAAAATACTTGAAAATCAGAGAGGCCATGATCTGTGAAATATCCTGTGTTAAAACTCCAGATGGAAGTCTAGTAACCTATTTAGACAAATTCTTATTTAGGGTTTTATCATTAAATTAGAAAACTAGCTATAATTGAAAATAATAGCTGATCACAATGTTATGGTCATATTTTTGCTAATCAGTTGAGTAAAATAAATATACCACAAATCATATATATCTTATTTGCACCTTCATACTCCCCTCAGTGGCTGTTCATTTGGTAGGATATGGTTTGACCCTACGTTATCCAGCCTCATAAGTATATCCTTCTGTTTTTCAAATACTGTCATAAATTTCATTCCACCACTAGTGGAGTACATTATGTTGAAAACTGATAGTAGAACTTTGGCTGACACCATTGATATTTCTTAAGATATAAATGACAAGGAAGCCTGAGGTGTCTGTCATATATTATGTGATTTAAGATTATCAAAGAAGAGAGATCTTTCATCCTCTTGGATTTGAATAATGGAAAAATCTTCAAAGGGCAAAAAAGATTTTGACTCTTTATTCTATCTGAGTTCATTTTTGTCCTTCCTTCCATAGGAAAATACCCTCAATCTCAAAGTCTAATTTAATGATTAAAGAACCACAGAGGAGTAAAGGCATTATCAAGAAAGAAAAACACATGGATACTATTTTCAAATATTAGGAGAGGGAAGATGTACAGTGGGAAGCTACAAAACATGATGATTGCTCCTAATATGAATAAATTGTTTTCTATCTATGTAAAAAGTATAGACAGAAGAACCTTATAGAAAGGTTCTTGAATTATAAGATTTCAGTAAAATGTTCATTGTGAGAAGAAAAGAGGCCAAATTAGACTTGGATTCAAATCACAACACTGAGCCTTAGACTTTTGGTCCATAACATGTTGATAATAATAGTACTGGGAGTTTCCTTCATGGCTCAGAGGTTAACGAATCTGACTAAGAACGATGAGGTTATGGGTTCAATCCCTGGCCTCGCTCAGTGGGTTAAGGATCTGGCATTGCCGTGAGCTGTGGTGAAGGTTGCAGACGCGGCTCGGATCCCACGTTGCTGTGACTGTGGCGGAGACTGGCAGCTACAGCTCCTGTTAGACCCCTAGACTGGGAACCTCCTATGTATTTCCTTTTAAAATCTTCTTGATTTTCCAGAATGTAGATTATAATTTTGATACCCTCGAATCATGTCTTTGACTTATCTTTCATGGGAAACTTCTAAATAGAAAAAATGTACTTCAGTATTTTAATCGTGAGAAGTTTCTGAGTTCTTAATAATTTAAATTTAATAGTCACAAAGATCTCACACCTCAAAATCACATTTTAAAAACTTGTCAACAAACTGGTTTTATTTGGACCATATACAAAATTACCTGGACTCATCCACTTATTTCCACATCCACTACTACCACCTTGATAATCCAAGCCATCATCTTTTCTCACTTGGATCATTGTAACAGGCTTCTAACTGGTTGTCCTTTTTTGGGCTTACAAACCCTTAGTCTAATCTCCATGTCAGTATGATCCTTATTACATATAAGTGGAAGCATGTAAATTCCATGTCAAATATCTTCCCAGTACTTAGAATAAATTCCATAAACCTTACCATGTACTACAGGCCCCAAGTGATGAGAATCCTTCTGATACTACAACGTTAACTCTTTCCACATGCCCCCCGTTTAAAAAATTTTTATTGGAATATAGTTGACTTACAATTTTGTGTTAGTTTCCAGTGTACAACAAAGTGAATCAGTTATATATATATGTGTGTGTGTGTGTGTGTGTGTATACACACACATACATTCATCATGCCTTTTTGAAAAACCCAAGCTCTTTCCTGGTTTTATAAACTTTCAGAATGTTATCTCTTCTAGCTCAAAAACTCTTTTCATTTATAAATGCAGCAGTATTTATGGTGTTTACTATGTATCAGGTATTATTATAGCTGATTGAGATTGATTGAGATATGCTGGAACCAAGTCACTGGAGTTGGTGAATACTTGGCACATTTGAGGAATGACTAGGAGGTTAGTGTAGCTGCGACAGAGTGAGAAAGAGGGAGAGTAGTGGGAAATGTAGTCAGAGAAATAAGTAATGGAGAGTAATGGAGTAATAAGTCATTGTAAGAATGCTGTTTTTCACTGTGACTGGACTTGGAACCATGGAAGGATTTGGGGCAGAGGAATTGCATAATACATAGTATGTATTTTAAAAGTCTCATTCTGGCTTCTCTGTAGAGGATAGACTACGTGGAGGTAAATATGGAGGCAGGGGAACTAGTTATAAGGATAGTACAATAAATCAGGCAAATAATGATGGTGGCTTAGACCAGACTAGAGACAGTGAAGGTAGTGAGAAGTAGTACTTTTGTATGTTATTTTGAAAGTAGAGGTGATAAGACTTCTAGTAAGGTAAGATGTAGGGTGTAAGATTTTTAAAAAACATTCAAGGATGATGCCAAAATTATTGTTCTGAGAAGTTTGAAGGATGGAGCCACCATAAACTCATCATAAGACAGTAGTTTGGAGTAGGTTTTGACTGAGGGAAGATAAGTTTTGGACATTCTGAGATATCTCTTAGAAATCCAAGAAGAGGAATTCCCATCATGGCTCAGTGGTTAACAAACCTGACTAGTGTCCATGAGGTCATGGGTTCGATCCCTGGCCCTGCTCAGTGGGTTAAGGATCCGGCATTGCTGTGAGCTGTGGTGTAGGTCACAGATGTGGTTCAGATCTGACATTGCTGTGGCTGTGGCATAGGCCAGCAGCTACAGCTCTGATTGGACCCCTAGCCTTGGAACCTCCGTATGCCATGGGTGCGGCCCGCAAAAGACAAAAAAAAAAAAAAAAAAATCTAAGAAGAAATGTGAGGTTGGTAGTTGTATAAATATTTCTGAAGTTCAGAAAATATATTTGCACTGAAGTTATGTATGTGGGGGGTCACCAACATTTAGATACCACTTAATGTCATAGGAACTGATAAGATCTTCAAGGGACTGAGTGTAGATAAAAAGGAAAAGAAGACCAAGAAATGAACCTTCTGGTACTGCATTGTGACAGGCTTAGAAAGAGGGAAACAGATTAGCAAAGGGGACTGAAAAGGGGCTGTGAGTAAGATGGCAAGCAAAGCAAGAGGGTATAGAGTCCCGAAAGACAAGTGCAGAGTGTGTATCAGAGAACCAAGAAATGAATGACAGAGTCAAATGATGGTGACAAGTCAATTAACATAAAGATCCCAAATTGAATACTGGAGATTATTGATGATCTTGACCAAACTGTTGTTGCAGATGGAGGCGGGGAAATGTTGATTGGAATAGCTGTAAAAGTGATTAGAGGCAAAGAATTGGAGACAAGGGACACAAGCAATCACTTTGGATATTGTTCTGTAAATGGGAACAGAGAACTGGAGCAGAGGCTGGTAGAAAAAAAATGGGCTAAAGAGAGGCATTTATTTTAACATCTGAGAAATAGTGTATTTGTATACGATTAGGAAAAGGAAGACAGTGATGTAAGAAAATGGGGGAGTAATTACTGAAACCATGTATTACAGAAACCATGTATTCCTGAGAAGGAATAGAAGTTGTTTCATGTGAGAAAGGACTGATTTATGAAGAAGCGGGGAAAATTCATCTATAAACACAGACTAGATGAGGCAGAAATGAATACAGCTGTGAACTGGAGGGTGGAATGGTTGTGCGAGAATAGGGGCATTCTCTTCTAGTTTTTCAAATTTCTCAGTGAAGTAGAAAGCAAATATTTCTGTTAGAGTGAGGATGAGAGTGAATTGTTGAAGTTTTGGAGAGAGAAAAAAAGGTATAAATTGTTTTCTGAAAGAATGAGAGAGTGTAAAGACAGAGGAAATACAGTAAGATGGATGAGCAACATTAAGGGCCCATTAAAGCACTGGATCTCAAAGTATGGTTCCATGACCTACAGGGTCAGCATCACCTGAGAATTTGGGAGAAATGCAAATTTTTGGGCCCCACATCAGACTTATTAAATATGTAGCCCTGGGAGTGAGACTAGAAATGTGTGCTTCAGTAATCCCTCCAGAAGATTCTGCTGCACACCAAAGTTTGAGAACTACTGGATTAGAAGATTCTGGTCATGAAGTTAAATTGATCATCATGGTTGTGTATTTTTCTCCAAACAAGTTCACTGGCATGCTATAGGAGAACACAGGTGGATCACTGTCCTAACCAAGGTTGTGGTTTCACCAAGCAACTATGTCAAGCTGAAAGAAGGACTAGAAAGTTGAGGATGTATGGAAGGAAACACTTACAGTGATTGACTGTGCAATATAAGCTGGAAAAGGTATAAAGAGGAAAACATCAAGGATGTGAATAAGAGTGGAAAAGGAATAGGATCAATGGATCAGAGGTCCTGGTGATATACTAGAGGGAGTAAGCTGGAAAGGTAGGGGTTGGTTGTCAGAGAGGATCATCTATAAACTTGGGACCATGGGAGGTTTGCAGCTATTGGTCATGGGGATGTGTCTACAATAGGGCTGCCCAATAGAAATACACAAGTCAGGAATGTAACTGTCAATTTTCTAGCACCCACATTTAAATAAATATTTATTTAATGTAAATATCCAAGTAGCCTCATTTTAACATTAATAAATATTAAAACATTAATGAGACATTTTACATGTTTTTGTACTAAAGCTTTGAAATCCAGTGTGTATTTTATACGTTGAGTATATCCCACTTTGCTGCACACATGAGCCTAGTGACAATTTACAGGACAACACAGGCCACAGGTATGATCATGGGAGGGTATTGTGGTAAGTTGGTGGATAACACCACTAGAGAAAATGGAGTTAGAGCTATGGGGCTGGAAAAAATATCTACGTGCATATATGATTGCTCTGATTAAATCATGAGCAGTGCTAGAGAGAGTGTCAGGGAATCATGATCTAGAATGAGTAGAGGAGTAGATGACAGCAACAATAAGAGGTTGTAGGAAATGTAATAGGATAACATCAGATTTAAAGCTGAGTTATTGAACTGGAGAGAGGGAGAATGAGCTGTAACCAGAGATGTGGAACAAGGAGCACATTTCACTTCCAGGCCTGATAGTAGGTTAGGTGTGGAAGAGGGAACAGCTATCACTTGGAAAGGCTGCGACAGTTTCATTGGAGGAAGGAAGTCAAAGAGATTAAGTTTATCAGACATTTTGGTATTGATGGACCAGGAGTTGCAGAAGGCACAGTGAATGTGTTTCAGAAGTTAAGGAGGAATTAACAGTAAAGACAAAACTAGAGATGTGCATAGACTTAATGGGGATTAGAGCACAAAAGATTAGGGGAGATATGAGCCTAGGGTTCTTTCAGTGACTGACATAACAAGGGTAAGGGACTCAGTGAGATTGATTCAAGGATTCAAGTCAGGAGAGAGTGTGAGTTCCAAGGTACAGGGAGGCAGGGTATCTGGGTCTATCTCGAGATCCCTGTAGGTGAATGTGCAAAAGTTATATTGTGCAAGGTACATAATGTATCCCTATCAGGGAAAAGTAGATTTATTGCGAGGGTATAGGACTCTCTGTTTGATACCTTTTGATGGAATTAAGTTTATCTAGGAGGACCCAATGTTATTCTGGTTGTGTGAGCCCCAGCTTGACCTTGACTTGTGGTAATGAGGGGGTAGAAGACCTAGGTTACTAAGATAACATTTTATTCCCACTATTTGAGTGTTTGTGTGTGTATGTATATATGCACGTGTGTGTCTGTGTGTGTATGAATTAAATGAGATAAATGAAAGATTTTATGTATGCATATTTATACATACAAATGGAGTACCCATAGATTTTGGGTTGATACATAGATAAAGAATTGAATTAAATAAGGGTGCTGATACTAAGGAATAACAACATGTAAATTCAAATTTTTTTCTGGAGTTTAATTTTATGTTGGCAGCAGCCTTCCAGATTTTAAAAGGAGATACTGGCCTTCTTCATTTTAGTTTATATGTTTGTGTTAATTAGAACAACAGCTTACCCAGGAGTATTAAGGGAAATCATTATTTAGTGAAAGCTGCTGCTGCTGTTGCTTTGTGAAAATATTTTGTAGTTGGTCAGATATCCCAAGTGTTCATTCTAGGTTTTCTTCATATCTAGCCTTAATCCATAGCACTGTTCTGACTTCTCAAGGGATACAAAATGTCATCATTTTTTCCACTGCTCTGTGCTTTGAAGGGATTACTGCCTGGTGATGTGCACAATGCTTAAAGACTACAGGGGGTACCAGTGATACGAGAGTGTTCTGAGGACAAAAAATAATGATAATTATGGACATCCTGCTGATTTTATGACCTCTTAATTATCTGTCTGACAGAAAATAGAGCACATTTCAACTGGAATATAACGTTAGAGTGTAGACATTTTCTTTCTTAAGGAAGGTCTTAGTTTCTCACCAAAAGATTTTAAAACTGATTAATATTCAGTCCCTACACAGAAAATATTTATAAATTGGGTTATATAAAATTGAGACATTTCTGAATTGTAAAGCTCCTGTGAACAAATTCAGAAGACCACGAGCAACCTGGGGGGTGGTAATATTTGAAACATATGACAGAGTACATTTTTGAAGGCTAGGTATCTTTTTCCTGTTTTTTATTCTATCACCAAATATGTTGTTCAAATTTCTATGTTTATCTTGCCTTCCTCTTAACATCAGTATTATGATTAATATTTATTCGATTGTTCATCCAATAGCTATTTATTAAACATCTGCTCTATATCAGGTATTGTACTTTTCTAACTGCTTAAGGAGGAATCCAATACTGAGCAATTACAATTGTGATATTTATTGAGTAAGTCTTTATTGACTGTCACTTCTGGTTCAGATACTGGTCTAAAACCTGGATCACATAATGATGAGGACAGACATAGTCCTTGAACTCGTATGGCTTAGAGATCAGTAGATGAGACAGACATTGAGTACATCTCCAATACATAGTTACTTCGAACTATAATAAGTCCTTGTATAGAGTGACAGGAGAGCATAAATCCAAGGAAACCAAATTAAGTCTGTGAAGTGAGGAAATGTTTCCCAAAGATGTAATGGTGAAACTGAGATCCAAGAGATGAATAGGCATTAGTTAGGTGAAAAGTGGAGGATTTCTATTCTATTTCTCTTCCAACCAGAGAGAACTGCATGTTCAAGGGCCTTACAAAGAGAAAGAAAGATGGGTACAGTCAAGCAGCTGAAAGAGTTTAATTTGCCTGGCATGTGGAGTGTAAGGGGAATGAAGTGGTGGGAAATGAAACTGAAGGGGTTTGCAAGAGCTGGATCATGGTGGCAGGAGAGGCTTTATAAGCCATGTTAAGGAGTTTGAATTTCATTGTAAAGGCAAAGGGAAGATGTTTTAGGGCTTTAAGGTGGGGAGAGATGTGATCAAAATTATGTTTTAGAAAAATCACTCTAGATATCCCATATAGAATTGATTTTAGGATGGATATGGCAGTATGGATCAGAAATCGATTAGGAGGGTATTTCAATGATCCAGGTGAGACTGACAGTATCTTCGACCTGAAGAGTGGCAAAGGAGAGGAAAAAAAGTAGTTTGTTTCCTTGGATAATTTTCAAAAAATAAGGCCTCCTATCCTATCTTCCAGGTCACTGGAGATTGAATATGTTTAAACAAAAATGGAAATAATCCAGTTGGGAAGGAATACTTAAAAATGCAGGAAAAAGGGGACATGAGCAATGGAGGAGCCTAATAAAAAGGCAAGATAACATGTGTGCAGAATATCATAAGATGATCACTCTTAGCAGGGAGGACACGTAATTTACTGCAACAAAAAAAGAGAAAATTGAAGAGTACTGTTATTGTTACATTGTGTCCCCCCCAAATTCCTATGTTGCAGTCTTAAGACCCAGTAGCTCAGAATGTGACTTGATTTTCAGATAGGGTCTTTACAAAGGTAATCAAGTTAAACGGAAGTCATTAGGTTGGTCCCTAATCCAATATGATTGGTGACTTTATAAAAAAGGGGACTTGGGGACACAGTGCTGCAGAAAGAGGAAAGACGATGTGAAGAGACACAGGGGGAAGATAGCCTTCTATAAGCAAATTAAAGACTCCAGGAACATGTCCTTCCCTTACAGTTCTCAGAAAAAAACTATCTCTGCCAACACCATGCTTTTGGATTTCTACTCTCCAAAACTGTGAGATAATAGACTTATGTTTTTTAAGCTGCTGAGTTTGTGGCATTTTGTTATGCCAACCCTAGCAATCTAATACAGGTATGAAAACATGTTTGTGTTTGGTAAGGGAAAGCTGAAAGTGTTGTTAATGATTTATGAATTCTGATTTCTCCGTGAGAGACAACATTGGCTAAGAATGAAGGAAGACATGGCTGTGACTAAAAATGGGGCTGGGTGAGGTTTGAGAAAATAGATTTGAGAAGATGATTTAAATTAGGTTAAAAAATATGACTAAAACAATGACATATATTTTCTTATTAAAGACATCAAATTCATATACATAAAGCAAAGACTGAAAGTCCTGTCTTAAATTACCTCAGTTCCACTACCCATATATGGCTATTGTTAAATCATTGGATATATATCCTTGTAGCACTATTATACTCATGTATATATGAACGTGTGATCCGGATATGAGTTGTAGTTACTCTGTTGATATTTAAATGAAATTGGTATCCATATGTCTCATATACTTTCAGAGAAACAGAACAAAGAAATTTTTAATTTGTATTGAAACACAAAGGACAACAAATAGCCAAAGCAATCTTGAAAAAGGAAAACAGAGCTATAGGCATCAGTTTCCCTGGCTTCAGACTATACTACAAATTTACAGTCATCAAACCGGTATAGTACTGGCACAAAAACAAACACAAAGATCAGTGGAACTGAACAGAAAGCCCAGAAATAAACCAATGTACCTATGGTCAATTAATATTTGACAAAGAAGGCAAGAATATAAAATAAAGACAGTCTCTTTAGTAAATGATGTTGGGAAAACTGGCTAACAGGCACATGAAAGAATGCTCAATATCATTAATTATTAGAGAAATGCAAATCAAAACCACAGTAAGATATGACTTCAGACCTATCAGAATGGCCATGATCAAAATGTCTACACATAACAAATGTTGGTGAGGATGTGGAGAAAAGGGGACCCTTGTTGGTGGGAATTTAAACTGGTATGAGTAGGAGTTCCTCTTGTGGTTCAGTGGGTTAAGAACCTGAAGTTGTCTCTGTGAGGGTGCTGGTTCACATCTCTGGACTCACTCAGTGGGTTAAGGATCCATTGTTGCTGTGGCTGTGGCATAGGTCACAGATGCAGCTCTGATTTGACCCCTGGCCCTGGAACTTCTGTATGCCACAGGTGTGGCCATAAAAAAAATTGGTGCCACCAGTTTGAAAATCAATATGGAGGCACCTCCAAAAATTAAAAATAGAACTACTATATGACCAAGAAATTCCACTCCTTTAATATTCCAAAGAATATTAAAACCCTAATTTAAAAAAATATATACACCCCTATGTTCATTGTAGCATTGTTTACAGTAGCCAAGATATAAAAGCAACATAAATGCTCATCAACAGATAAATGAATAAACACTTTACATATATACAATGAAATATAAACTAGCTATAAAAAGAATGAAATCTTGCCTTTTGCAACAATATGGATGGACTTAGAAGGTATTATGCTAAGTGATATGTCAGGCAGAGAAACATACTGTGTGATTTCACTTGTATGTGGAATCTAGAAATTAAAAGAAATAAACATAACCAAAGAGAAATAGACTCAGGTACAGAGGACACACTGTTGGTTGCCAGAGAGGAGAGGGTGGATGAAATGGGTGAAGAGGATTAAGAGGCACTGGTTTTCCGGTTATAAAACAATCATGGGGATGTAATACACAGAATAGGGGATATAGTCAATAATATTATAACTTTAAACAGTGACAGATGGTGACTATATTTATGTGTTTATCAGATAAGTTTCAAATATTGTATACCTAAAATTAATGTAACATTGCATATCTAATATACTTAAAATTTTAAATGAATTAAAATAAAGGAGAAAATAATAAATAAATATTAAATAAAACAAGAAAAAGGGAAAAAGAGAAAGACCTCTTTGCTTTGTAATATAATTTTTAAGAGTTTCTAAATTGTATCTAACAATTTTGATAGTGAAATTACAATAATTAATACATTTATCTTATTTCCTTTTGGAAAATTGTATCTATAATTAATTAAAATTAGCCCAATTTATTATGTTCTCAGAATGGTATTTTGTCTTTTAAAATAAAGAATTGAAAAACAGCCATAACAGAAGAGAGTTATATTAAGCTTCAAACATATGGATTCTACTTTTCTCAGCAGTAATTTTTTCCTATAAACAAAATAAGCCTTATCTAATATTTGGGAATATATAGTATTTTCCAAATATTTTCACCTAGCATGTGTTTTATATTTTATCTTTACTTATGGCATCTTTTACCCTACCAATGTTTTAAATTTGCATATGTCTAATCCCTCACAGTTTTTGCATGTCATGCCCTGCTTAAGAACATCATCTTCAATTAGTTAACTCCCAAACACACTATATTTTAAGTGATATTATGAAAATATACTGTCTATTCTCTTTTCTTTCAGACATTTGAGTTATTGAATCCACTTGGAATTATTTTTTTCTGCGTGAAGTGACATAAGAGTTTCTTTTCTTTTTCCCTAAATCAGTGATTCTCAACTGGGGCAGATTTTGCCCCTGAGGGATATGTAGCAGTGTCTAAAGACATTTTGGATTGTGACAACTGGAAGGGGGTGTAATAATGGCATCTAGTGGGTGGGGGCTAAGAATGTTTCTAAACACTGTACAATGCACAGAAAAGCCTCCCACAACAAGGAATTATCCAACTTGAAATGTCAACAATGATGAGGTTGAGAAACCCTGTCCTAAATAGATGCCATTGGAGAAAAAGGACTGGATTTTGGACAAATTAACTCAATTCCTTGCTGAGGTTGCTGACTTATTTTCAGCTGTATTAGCAGGATAAAACCAGAATTCATATTTTGACTGTTGACCCTTTAAGATCACCTGTGAATAGTTCATACTTATGTGTTTGGGGGAATGTGTATTTTTCTATGAAAAGCTGAAAACGTGCATACATATACACATACATACACACTTTTGATCATGCAGTGCTGTGTAGGATGTTTGCATTCTGAAACAGTGCAAATGCATCCTTCTGAAATCATGCCTTTAAGTCTCCTTTATCACATCACTGCTACTGGATCTATACTCTCTTCCCCTATCCTCATAGATGAGAATTTGAATAATATATGTTCAAGTAGTTTTTGCTTGTTTGTTCTTTTTCTTTGTAATTCTAACTACTGGTTTTCCAATTTTATATTCTATGTCAAGAAATAAACACTGGAAATAATTTATATTCTAAAACCATTATAAAATGAAAACAGTGTTCCAAAATAAGTCTTTACTTACATTCTTGATCAAACAAAGGAGATATAGTAGACACTAAAGATTTATCTTACACTGAGGTGATCCTGTCCTTAATTTTGGACCTGGATCAATGTCGTTTCATGTTGTTGCTACTGACCTTTCTTAAGTACACATTGTAATAAATTTGGAAAACTTAGCAGGAATCTGCTGTTAATATCATATCATTCCCATGTCTCTGACCCATAAGATGTTTCAGTTGTTAACAGAGTAAAAACGTTAAGATTAAAAAGGAATTATAAATTTAAGGCTTTTATTTATTCTACAAAAACCCCCACAATACTTTAAAAATGCTTTTCTAACTGTTGGCTGTTAGCCATATAGCAGTAGTGATCTTGAAATATTATGTAAACTATGGCCTGACATAGCTGGGAAAAAAATACATTGTAGCTATTGTTTTTCCAGATCAGACTTGAACAGGCTTTCTGAATCTGACTTCCTGTTTTTTTTTTTATTACTTCCTTACTTTCTGTTTTGTTTTTGTTTTTAGTGCTTCACCCACAGCATATGGAAGTTCCCAGTCTAGGGGCTGAATCGGAGCTACAACTGCGTGCCTAGCCACAGCCACAGTAATGTGGTATCCGAGCCTCCTCTGAGACTTCCACCGCAGCTCATAGTGACCCTGGATCCTTAACCCACTGAGCAAGGCCAGGAATCAAACCCTCATCCTCATGGATACTAGAGAATCTGACTTCCTCTTTTAAATGACAGAAACAGAATTTGTTAGGAGTATTGGTAAAAATATACAGCACTTGATACCTTTAATGGGGCAAATTTGGAGAAAATATACATTTTTGAGGTAGTACCACTGATACTACCATGTTGCTATGCCTAGAGCCTGGTGTACCTGTGAACTTTGCATTACCTTTGTAAAACTAGCATTGGCAGTGAAGGACTGCTTGGTTTCTTTGGCTTTAAGAAGATGAGGAGGGTACTTCTGGAACTCTCTAGGCTGCCTGACCTTAGCACTCTGACTGACCACGTATAGGTAACAGCTGTTTTCTGGATATAAACTTGGCTGTGCATTATACCCAGCATAGTGGTATGCTGGTAAATGTTGAATGACGCTCTCTTAAAAAACAAAAGCAAAACAAAACAACAACCCCTGATCTATAGTACTTGCTGATTTCTATAGTATAAATACCACAAACATGGCCAACGTCAAATTGCCAACTTGATAAAACTGAACACAGAGTTAGGAAGAGATGTGCACAGTCAATTCTCATAAGCTAGTACATGCTCATTCCAGCATGTTCTTTCTGTCTTCAGTTTAAACACAGCAGTTAGCTACTCACACACAGTAGAGAAGTAACATTTTTAAAATCTGTCAATGTATAGAACCTTCTTCCTAGGTATTCTAAGACACATTTATGCTTATGTTTGGGGGAAGGTGGTTAGAATTGTCACAAAAATAGAAAGAGGGATGGACTGGAAGTCTTGGATTAGTAGATGCAAACTCTTACATTTAGAATGGATAAGCAACGAAGTCCTATTGTACAGCACAGGGAACTATATCCAATCTCTTGTGTTAGAACATAATGGAAGATAATATAAGAAAAAGAATGTATATATACATATGACCGGGTCACATTGCTGTACAGCAGAAATTGGCACAACACTGTAAATCAACTATACATTAATTAAAAATTAAAAAAGAAAGTTTTGATATTCCAATTCTGACAATCGAAATAGGAAGACAATCAGCTTGAAAGCCGGTGTTTGTTAAGAAAGAAACCTATTCGTTTCTGGTCCTGCAGAATCATAGGAGAAAAGGAGAAGATAGAATTTGAACAAAAAGTTTAGTCACCAGGTCTTTGGCCACATCTTCAGTGCCACATCTGGGTATGGTGAGCATATGATTAAGAAATATGTAGACCATTTTAAATGAATACCAAATTTAGATAGGTTTAGCTCCATATTCTTAGAATAAACTGCAGACTGGCATCACCCCAATCTGGAGGGAGGATGCAACAGAAAAAAAAATTTGTGGTACAACGTAGTCAGGAATTGCAGTCCCCCCATATGATGCAAAAAGCATATAAAACTTCTCAGCTTCCCCGTAGAGTATAAAAGAGATAAGGAAGGATGTTTCCTAGAGAAACTGAAGGAAAGTGCAGAAACGCAGGTTTCATGGCCCTAAAGCTGAGTGCTTCAGGGAAGATTGATGGAGTCGGAGTGTCAACCCTAACTCAAGGGTCTGAGTCACCTGCACAAATAGAGATACAGACCAATTAATAACTTAGAAATGTTCACTGAGAACCAAAATGCCAGGATGTGAGGTTACTAGCCACAGGTTTTAGAATTGGGGAGCAGCAAGATAGTACATGTTCAAGGAAATGAGGAATATGCTAAAGGGTAAACAGAGAAGCTATAGGACAATGGAAGTCCCTATCCAGGAGAACAGGAGGCTTACCTCTTCATTGCAGCCCCCAAATCATGTAAGCTTGCCTTCCCCATACATCTAAAATTCATCTTGAGAGGAGCATGTAGTGGAGGAATGAAGTCTGAAAACTGGTCTAAGCCATTTAGGTAGAAACTTGTTACCTAGGTATTTCCATGCGACTTAGGAGATGTGGGGGGGCATTGCTCATTAAGAAAGTCAGAGAAATTATACAGAAAGAAGTTACATTCTTCGTATACACAGATATGACAATTTTGTGATTTCCTGTACATTTAATTACCTCTTTGTCAAGATTAGGGAAATGGAAAATAGTCATTCTGAATGTCTGTGAGCCCAGAAGGGACACATGAAGATGGTACTTTCTACACATTTACATCTGCAAAGAAAAGGCAATTGAGAAAGTTAGACTAGGCTCATGGAGACTGGAGTCATGGATGAGGAGCCAGTCTTGCAGAACCAATGCCTTAGGAAGTATAGGAAAATATCTTATCTCTAGAATCTACTTTGAAATTTGCAGAGTGCTATGCACACACACACACACACACACACACACACACACACACACACACACACACACAACCTTGTAATATATTCTCTAAGGGTATAATCAAATTTATCATGTTCATATAACCAAGCCATTTGCCACAGGAATGCAAGAGAATAAAATGCAGATGTTTAAAAATCCTGCTCCCTGAATCAGCCAATCTAGTTCTTTAGTCTCTTGATTTTTTTTCTTATCCCTGTTCTGTGATGTTTTATTCCACTCTCTGCTCCATCCAGTGGGTTAGCTCCCCTCACCAACTAAGCCCAGTGAGTGGTGATCACTACTTATGTTATGTGATGCATAACACCTGGAGACTTGCTAGCCCAAAGGCACTGTTAGCACAACATTTAACAAACAGAAAAGCAAGCTCTTGCTGAGAAAGAGTAATGCACTGGCTAGAGTCCCAAGGCAATTGAGTTCAGAGGAACAAGGCACAGGACAAAAAGAGAGAGAGGGAAAGTTTGCTTAGCAGAAAGAAAGAAACTTTAGGTCTACTAAGAGAATGAATGCCCAAGAGAAAAGACTTGGTAGCTAGCACTAAAAAGTGGCAAAAATTTAAATGCCTGTACACCTACCTTCTTTGATGTTGCTCTGCATGTGCTCATGTCAGTGTTGCCCCCGCTGTTTCTTCCTGGATCTTAAAACTTTTTCCTTGTCCCAGGGGTACTAAATCCCCTCTCCTTTAATCTTGTTCCTCCTTCACTCGCTCCAACACATAGGTCTCAATAGCCTCATTTACACATTTCTCTTGTGCTTGTCCCAAAATCCTCCACTCCCACAGCGTACCTTGGCCTCTATCCAAAGGTCAGCTTATTGATTCTTCATGGCTTTAGCTTTGCTGGATATATCACTGTGATAAGGTGCACACCCCACTTCCAGGCTGTTTTTTATCTGCCAAAGCCATGAAGAATGTAATCTAATCTAATTTTCCTCAGTAATTATGAGAGCCCCAGGGTCAGATTCTATGCCAGTTTAACATTACGAAAAGGTAAATAAATATTGACTATTGATATACTAAGAAGAAAACAAGCCAGTTCCCATGAAGAAGCCAAGAGAACAAATGCAAAGCCTTTACTTTCACAGAGCTGTCAGTTTAGTTGAACAAACAAATTTGTAAACAGATACCTTCAATACAGTGTAGTAATTACAATTATGGAGAAACTACAGAACATTGGAGAGAAGGGGCATAAAAAATATAGGGGATTTTGTTTAACCTAATTTGTTCAGAAGTTCAGAGGAAACTTGCTGAGGAGTCAAGGCTTTAGATGAGTTTGAAATGTGAGTAGGTGGGTTTCCACTAGAGGGCCTTTGTACATTCTGTTCTGCTTGGTAAACTTTTCTCCTGAGCCTTTGAATAGCTGATCTTTTCTTGACCTTCATGTTTACTTTACATGTTGCATTTCTAGAGGGGCCTTCTCCAATTACCTTTCCTAAGTCCCCCTTCCTTACTCTCCTTCATAGTATTTTCTTGTTTATTTGTTTGATACAATTTACCCAACCCTACTATAGCCTCCATGAGGAAACAGATCTTGTTTATCCTCTTCACAACTGTAAAACTAGTGCTTGGGGCAAAATATAGGCACATAATACATGCTTGCTGAATAAATTCATGAAAGATGACTGAAGCACAGTGTGCGAGGTAAGAAATGGTCATGGATGTGGCATCTGAGTCAGGCAGAGGATAGGTTATAAAGGATGTCTTATGTTAATTGAAATGATTTTTCCTGTAGAAAATCATAAAGAATTGCCGAGTGCCTTGAAGCTGGCGAATGACACGATAAGAATCACACCTAAGAAAGGGCCATTTGGCAGCAGCAGGAATGGGCAGTTAATAAAGGTGGGGCATAGAAGAAGAGGATGAAGTTTGTCTATTCCTCTAGGCTAGGCTTTGAATCTCCTTTGGACACTGCCCCTAGGGATATAGGGCAAGCTCTTTAATCCAGTGCTGTGGCTCTTTAAACACACAGACTTTTTGCTTGACTCTATGTAATACAATTCTGCTCAAAAATTATTACAACAGGTTACAAATTTCTGGAAAACTCTCCTAGTTCTACATTCAGAAATAGAATATATGTAATCTATGTATAATAAAATATTATCTTCATAAACTCTTTCCTTTCCTTCACTTTCTTTCCTTCCTTCCTTTCTCTCTCTCTTTCTTTCCTTCTTTCTTTCTTCCTTTCCTTTCTCTCTTTTTGTCTTTGCCTTTCTTTTCTCTTTCTCTTTCCTCTCTTCCTCCTTCCCTCCCTCCTCCTGCCCCTCCCTCTTTCCCTCCCTCCCTCCTTGACTCATTCTCCAAGGCACTACTTCCACTGTGACCCCTGACTTTGGGTACCAGCTCCCATTCTGGAATGCTTGGCTAAAGCAAATCCAACTATCTGGAATGTGGTTGCTTCTTTGAGTGGTTGCATATCATTAAGGAAAAGGTAATTCCTTTGGCACTGTCACTTAGGATTTGTAGAAACAGTAATTTACTGAAAAGAATATGCTCTGGGGGACTGATGGGTATTTTTATCTCAGGCTTTAGTTTAATAAACAGGACATATCAATTGCAGAACACTGGCATCCCCACTCCAGGATTTAAGATCATTCCGTATCTTTTAGGCAGAGATATTTTTGAACACCAGCTCATTGATAGCACATACACAGCCATACCCTTCCACACCCACACATACTTTCTTCTCTTTAAAGGCATGGGACATTTATTCCAGTGAAGGTAATTCTTGCCTTGAAATGACTGGGCTCCTTTCCTACAGTCAGTACTCAGCCTCTCCATGGTTTCCACCTGGGTAGTGAAGGTATCTATTCTTGAAAGCAAGAAAAAAAATAAAGGAATAAGAGAATTCATCTCTACTTATTTTCCAAAACTTTTTTAACATCACAGCATACATCGATATTATTTGTACAATTTGCCTAGGAAAATGGATAAGGCTGACCTCTAGGATGGGGAGGGTCATTGCTCAGAGAATCAGTATATCAGATACACACTTTTGAGATCAACTGGTATTCTGTGTCACCCTGGTTGGGAAGCTCTGCTTCAAGTACTTATTAATAAATTGACTCACTAATTAATTCATTTATCCATTCATTTATTCGACAAATATTTAATGCCTACCATGTGGCATTAAGCACTAGTGATACAACATTGAACAAGTTAGAGAAGGGAATCATCTCTCATTGATCTAAGATTCTAGCAAGGGAATGTGGAAAGTTTATTGGACAATATTTTAAAATTATTATTGTTCAATAATTTTGAATATTAATAAACACAATGAAATTTAGAATAGAATAGAATAGAATAGAATAGAATAGAATAGAATAGAATAGAATAGAATAATGACTGGAGTTTAGCCAGAGATGGGAAACTAGAAATGGATGGGTCCTCTCTGAGTAGGAATATTTGAGCTGATACCTGAAAGGTATGAAGGAGCTGGTGCTACGAAGACCTAGAGGAGAAATGTGTTCCAAGAAGAAGGAAGAGCAGATAATGTGGCCCTGGAGATTCCTTGATGTTAAGGACAAGTCAAGGATATATGTTCTCAGAGTTTCTGTTCCACATTGTACTGGTGGTTCTAGTCAGGGCATTCAGGCAAGAAAAGGCAGTAAAAGGTATCTAGATTGGAAAGTCTGAGCTATTTTTACCCACAACACTTTTTTATTTATTTATTTTAAGTCTTTTTAGCGCCACACCCGTGGCATATGGAGGTTCCCCGGTTAGGGGTCCAATCAGAGCTACAGCCGCTGACCTACACCACAGCAACACAGGATCCAAACTGTGTCTGCAACCTACAGCACAGCTCCAGGCAACACTGGATCCTTAACCCACTGAGTGAGGCCAGGGATCAAACCTGCGTCCTCATGGATGATGGTCAGATTCATTTCCTCTGAGCCATGATGGGAACTCCACAACACTTTTTTAAAATTAAATTTTATTGGAGTATAGTTTACTTACAATTTTGTATTCATTTCAGGTGTACAGCAACATGAATCAGTTATACATATATGTGTATCCATTCCTTTTAAGATTTTTCCCCATATAGTTATTACAGACTATCGAGTAGATTTCCCTGTGCTATAGTCCTTATTACTTATCCATTCCATATGATAGTGTGTATATATTTATCGCAAACTCCTAATTTATCCCTCCCACCAGTGTTTTGCCGTGGGTAACCATCCATTCAGTTTAAAAATCTTTGAGTCTGAGTGTATTTTGTTAACAAGTTCCCCTGTATCATTCTTTGTTAGATTTCACATATTAGTGATGTCATATGATATTTGTCTTTCTCTGACTTACTTCACTTAGTATGATAGTTTCTAGGCCCATCCATGTTGCTGCAAATGTCATTGTTCCATTATTTTATATGGATGAGTAATATTCCATTGTATAAATGTACCACTCCTTCTTTATCCATTCCTTTGTTGATGTACATTTAGGATGCTTTGGCTATTGTAAATAGTGCTGCAATGGACATTGGGGTGCATGTATCTTTGTGAATTATGGTTTTCTCTGGATATATGCCCAGGAGTGGTATTGCTGGGTCATATAGCAGTTCTATATTTAATTTTTTTTAGGAAAATTACATACTGTTCTCCATAGTGGTTGTATCAATTTACATTTCCACCAACAATGTATGAGCGTTCCCTTTTCTCCACACCCTCTCCAGCATTTATTGTTTGTAGAAATTTTGATGATGGCCATTCTGACTGGTGTGAGGTTATACCTCATAGTAATTTTTATTTGCATTTATCTGATAATTAGTGATATAGAGCATCTTTTCATGTGCTTTTTGGCCATCTGAATATTTTCTTTGGATAAATACCTATTTTGATCTTCACAACACTGTTGACACCAGATTTGTGATTTCCTCCCACACATACACTAACCAGTTCTCCAACTCTCCAGACATCAACCGCATGTCCTATAATTCAATTTAATTCTGATACAAATTAACTGGAGCTAGCATAGACCCCATAGATTAAGAGCTCATTCCTGCAAGACTGCCCCTACTTTGGACTCCTGTACTTCTGACTGACCAGCTATAAATCGAGGGTTCCCACGACCTCTTCCGTGGGTTTGATAATTTACTGGAACAACTTACAGAATTTAGGAATGTGCTTTACTTACTATTGCTGTTTATTATGAAGGCTACAATTCAAAAGAGTCAAATGGAAAAGATGCATCAGGCAGATTATGGGGATAGGTGTGCAAAGTTCAGTGCTCACTCTGGTATGCCACTCTCCCATCTTTTTGGTGTGTTCACTCAGAAGCTCTAGAACCCCATCACTTACAGATTGTTAGAAATTTCATTACACACACACACACAGGCATATATATATATATATATATATATATATATATATATATATATAAAAGGGGTAGGGGTAAAATTTCCAACCCTCTAACAAAGACTTGATTTTTCTGGCAACTAGCTTCTATCCTGAATCTATTTAGAATCACTCAGCCAGGAGTCATCTCATTAGTATATAAAAGACACTCAGTATCACTCCAGATATTCCAAAGATTTTAGGAACTGTGCTGGGAACTGAGACAAAGTCTACGTTTTTATGACATCACAAAAAGGATGAAGTAAAACTGAGTATAACATGGTTTTGCATGTAGAAAATACTCAGAGTCCACAAAAAGCTATTAGAGCTAATAAACAAGTTCAGCAACATTGCAAGATACAAATCAATATACAATAAGCAGTGGTATTTCTATATACTAGCAATGAAAAAATCCAAAAGTAAAATTAGTGTTTTTCCAATTTACAAAAGCATCAAAATTTGTTTAAATGTTTGGGAATAAATTAAGCAAAAGAACCCCTAAACCTGTACTCTAAAAATCACAAAATATTTTAAAAGAAATTAAAGAATACCTGAATAAATAAAAAGTCATCCCATGTTCATAGATTAGAATGCAATATTGCCAGTATGGATATCCTCCCCAAAGTGATCTACAGATTCAGTGCAATCACAATCAATATCCTGGGGGCCTCTTTTTTTTTTTTTTGCAGCTATTGACAAGCCTAAAGTAGCCAAAACAATCCTTAAAAACAGCAAAGTTGGATTACTCATAATTTCCTGTTTCAAAACTTAGTACAGAGTTACAGGGTTAAAGATAATGTGGTACTAACACAACATTAAAAATATCAGTTAATGGGATAGAATTTAGTGTTTAGAAAAAAACTGATATATCTGTGAATTTAGAAAATTATGTCAAGGCTATTCAAATGGGGAAAGAATCAACTTTTCAACAAAAGGTTGAAACAATGAAATAGTTGTACAACTGGATACCCATATGCAAATACATGAAGTTACATCCCAGGGGGTACTTGTATTCAGAGTATGTCTTACCTAGAACAGAAGAATCTTGGACATATGTGTATCACCTCAAAAAACCCAGTCCTCTGTCTCATGTGGAAACTAGAAAAGAAAATGCTGAAAAGCACAATAGACTCAAGATTGCATAAATTCATTTGAGCTCTGCAATAAACTGCTTTTAAAATTAGTAACTTTCCCATTATTGATGTTCTAGAACATGCTAGATGGCTTTTGGTGAAGACTGCAGTTAAGGAGATTCCTAAAATGGGTTATTTAAATAGGAAAGTAAGGAAAGTACAGTATAAATATGTAGCAAAGGTAGAAATGTGTATTTTGATTCAAGGGCAAATAATTTTAAAGTGTTTTTGATATTTTTATCAGTTTAGCAGCCATCTTTTAAAATCACCTCATGCTGGAAATTCCTGTCATGGCTCACTGGTTAATGAACCAGACCAGTATTCATGAGTATGTGGGTTTGGTCCCTGGCCTTGCTCAGTGGGTTAAGGATCCAGCATTGCTATGAGCTGTGGTGTAGGTCACAGATGTGGCTTGGATCCCACATTGCTGTGGCTCTGTTGTAGGCCAGCAACTATGGCTCTGATTTGACCCCGAGCCTAGGAATCTCCCTATCCCGCAGGTGTGGCCCTAAAAAGGCATACATACATACATATATACATACATACATACATACATACATACAATCACCTCATGGTTGTTTAACCCAGCTTACTCCTGGGTTCCATCCTATATTTACTATGTTCTAATTTCTGTGAGGAAGGCCAAAAATTTTTGTAAAGCGTCCTTCAAGTGATGGTTATGATAACTACATTTGAAAAATACTGCTCTGTAAGAAAGTGAACAGGGTGTAACAGTCTTATGAGTCAATTTTGCAAGTGTCAAAGTCTATTGTAAAGTGCAATTGTGAGGACCACAGGGGTTTTGTGATTAAGGTGTTAAAGCAATGCCTTTTTCCAGGACCTTCAGTAAATCATCTCCTGTAGTTTTTGATCTGCACTAAACTTATCCTTGACCATTTCAGTTGTGTATGCCCTTGAATCCTCCTACATGAAGCCACATTACATATTACATATCATCTGGCTTTTTGTTTAGAATTTTTATTGATCATAGAATTTCCTAAAGTTCATTTATAAGATTCTAGGTTCATACAATAGAAGAAATAATAGCTACAGTTTTGTCTGATAAGCAGGTTTTACCATCATTCAATGTCTGGCTCCTTTGGGAATCTGCTCTGGTACTTGCATGGCGTTCAGTCATATGGATCCCTAACTCAGCCGCAGAGGAGAGCATCACTCAGGTTTGGCCAGTCTCAATACTGCTATCCCTGGTGTTCAGTGACTAGTATACATCCCAAACTAGGGCAACACTTTTCCAGAAATATGTAGTTTCTTTCAGCTAAGGATGCTAAGCCTTAGAAGTATAAATCTAAGATTGTATCCCATCTTCTTGACATTCAAGCAGACATAGAGGTGAGGAGAGCTTGCCTCTCACCTCAAGTCTATGGAAGGGAGTTTCAAGAGGACCACATTGTTGTCTTAATTTGTGTCCCTTATCATTTGATCTAACTCTCATTCGCACAGAGAAATCTAAAGGGCATGAGATAAGTTGGCTCTCTATTGGTGAGCCAACTTAAAGGCATCTTTATAGGGCCATTTATACTTCCTGAGTTTGTTGTGAAAATCCAGGGGAGCTTCCTAAAGGGTCATGTCCACACTACCTTTGGTTCTGAGCAAGAAGGACACCTACAAATAACAGACCTTACCAGAGAGAGATTGTAGATATTAGAAGATGCCTAGGGGCTGAAGACAGAGTTACAGGGAAGTCAGAAGGAAGATTCATCTGCCCTTGTTCTGGCAACCAGCCACTGGCTCTTCAGCATCGTTTCTTTACCCCTCTACATTGACTCCTTGCTCTGAAAGGCTAACCTTAGTGCACGGCATAAAAGGGCTCCCTTTCCCTTTGGCTTCCAGTGGATTTCCCATGGGATCCACATAGGAAGGTCTGAGGGAGGAGGAGATTAGGCCAGGATATTTGTTTCCTTGCTCTTTTCCTTTGAGGCCTCTCAACTTGTTATATCCCTTTACCAAAGATCTCTGTATCTCTTGTATTGACCTTCTCTACATGATGTCTCCTTCTGGGTACGGGTGACCACTACTTCCCCTTATCCATTCTGGCCTAGAGGTGGTAACTCCCATTGTCACTAACTCCAGGTTATTTCACTCTCCTTTTTGTTCTGCCCATGCTCCACCTCCAATTTTGTAAATAGTCTCTCTTAAAATAAACCTACTTCAAATTATCTGGTTGGAGGATGCCATATGTTTCCTGGGGTACTCTGATGGGTACAGCCCTCACCAAGGACACCGCAGATATGCATCTTAGAAATGTGGTATGCTTTAGTAACCCATGAATCACCCTACTAGAAAGGTAGCATCAAGTACAGAGAATGGAAGATTTAGATTACCAGGTCAGTATTAGTCATACACAGATAGTCCCACTCCACTGCCTCTCTTCTCACCCCCCTCCTCCAACCCTTGTTAGACTGAAAACTTTAATTAACAAGTTGGGAGAAGAGGAATAAAAAGGCAAGGTGTGAAAGGACCAAATCCCTTTCACCAAATACAGGGGGGAGGAGAGGTGATTTCACTTCCTATGAAATATGAAGTTTTAATTATTACATGGGGCTGGATATTTTTATTTGTTCTCAGAGGATCTATATTACATAAAGATAATTTTTAAAAACCCACTAAGACCTATACCATTTTCATTTCTTTTTTTCATAGCTACAGAAAGAAATAGCCAAACTAAATAAATGTAAGGGTTCAATGAAAACAAAAATAGCAATAATTAATTTGCTTTATGATTGCATTGTGCTTGTTCAAGGTGAGAGATACACAAGTTACATAAAGCTATTATTTGCTTCTCAAATGCAAGAAGAATTTCAAATCTTCTTTCGGTAGTAATACTATGTTTTGTTTTTAAAAAGAGTTAATACTGATGAACCACTTCACTGCTTATTACATGAAGACCCTTGGTAGACTGTCAAACATCTATTACTTCTAAGCCTGGACTAATAGTACATTATGAGGAGCATAAATAGTGTTTTCTTACCATGATAATTCACATCCAGTGTTGGAGTTGACTGAGCTACAAAGACAATTGCCCTAATTCTGTTCCTTGGTCATAAGTAGTTTGGTTGAGTAAGACCTTACCTGTGGTTCCCCAAAATTGTAGCACTGGGCTTTGGGATATAGAACATACTAGAGAAGAGCCAAAGTCAAGACCAAGAAGATGATACCTCCATATTACATTGCAGGATATGCTTATAAGAATTATATGAGAAGAAAATGTGAAATTGGTAGCTGGGAGAGTTCAATTTAGGAAAGTGTTAAGTGTAGGTCTTAAGAGTCCCCTGGTGGTGCAACAGGTTAAGAATCTGGTGTTGTCACTGCTGTGCTTCTGACACTGCTGTGGCACATGTTCAATCCCTGTCCCAGGAACTTTTACATGCCGCAGGCACAGGCCAAAAAAAAAAAAAAAAAAAAGTGTAGGTCTGATTAGATCATCTAGAAAGTTGTTTTATGAAGAGGTAGGCACACTACTTATATGAAACGTTTACCTAAGGTGGCAAAGAGGGACACAACTGGCTAAGAGGGGCTACTGATGGATGAACAGCAAGAAATTGCAGACTAATAAATGACATTCCTTCATCCATAGTATATAGCTTGATAAACTTTTTCTTATGCCGTAGGAATTAGGATAACCATTGATTTGTTGGTTTTATTATTTATATCTTTTAGTCTGATATATTCCACAGAGTCCTTAAGGCAGCTGGATTGAGTCTTCCATCTAGCAGCGTCTTTGTGAGCTGCAGATCTCTTTGGGGGCTAAGAATAAGCAGACACTTCATTAGAACACAGGTATGCACTGATGAGATCTTTTGCTTCATGATTATACTTAATACAATTGCTTAGTCAGATGTAGGTGAAGTGAAGTAAAATGATGCTGTGCACATGTGTGGGTGCTTATTTTTCTTCCCTGATATTTGAGTATATTTACTATGCATGTCTTCTGTGATTTCGAATTTATCCAAAACTCTGGCAACTGTTTTACTTATTTATTTATTTTAATGACACTTTTCCTTTATTTTGGCCATATAGATTTGTTTTGTTTCTTTTCACAAAAGTCAATGGCCTTGAGAGTTCTTTTGTATATTTTTGGTTGTTTCTTTTAATGTATTTTTTCTTTTTAATTTTATTGTGGTATAGTTGATTTACAATGTGGTATTAGTTTTAGGTTTATAGAAAAGAGAATCAGTTATACATATACAAATATCCATTCTTTTTTCCCATTAGGTTATTACAGAACTTTCAGTAGACCTCCCTGTGCTATACAGGAGGTCCTTGTTAGGTGTCTGTTTTATAGATAGTAGTGTGTGTGTGTTAATTCATTCCTCCCAGTTTATCCCTGCCCCTACAGTTTCCCCTTCAATAACTATAAGTATTTTAAAATTGGTGAGTTTCTATTTTATAAATAGGTTCTTTTGTATTTTTTTAGATTCCACATGTAAGTGGTATCATGATACTTGTCTTTCTCTTACTTCACTTAGTATGAGAATCTGTAGGTCCATCCTTGTTGCTGCAAATGGCATTATTTTTTTCTTTCTTATGGCTAATATTCCATTGTATATGTGTACCACATCTTCTTTAGCCATTCCTTTATTCATGAACATTTACCTTGCTTCCATATCTGGCAACTCTTGATTGATATTCTGTTTCTGTCGCTGCTGCTCATCCCTAGTTGATTTCATGTAGAATGTGAGTTTGAGTTAATTAATATTTTAATGTCCATTTTGCAAGCATGCATCTCCTGTATACAACATGACTTTCAGACAACTAGAGCAATTCTCAAAGTAATCATTGGTAATCAGTCAATCAAAAAATACACTCATACAAATTACTATGTTCTTTTGTAAAGATCTACTTTTAATTTTAAAAATTGGTATTATAATTATTAGTACTTTGATTTGCTCATTCCAATGGTATTTATTGTATAACTTAATTAGTAGCAGCTATTATACCCACTGATACATAAGGGGCTACAAAGTTGGAATTTATCTTTATTAAATATCAACTAGATACACATACAAAAGCGTGCACACACACACATATATAACAAATTATATAAATATACACATATACTTTTTTCCATCAAATATATTTTAATGAGTTTCACTGAGGTATAATTTCCATAAAATGAATCCACCATTCTTCAGTGTACAATGAGTTTTGACAAATGTATATAGTCTTTTGACCATGACCATAAGAGTATATTTTATTTCCCAAAGTTCACCCTGACATTTTACAGTCATTCTCCTCCTCCAAATTCCAGGCCCTAGTAACTATAGATCTGCCTTCTGCAACTATAGCTTTGTCTTTTCCATAATTTCATATAAATGCAATCATACAGTGGTAAGAGTTTTGTGTTTGGCTTCTTTCACTTATATTGCTTTTGAGATTTATCCATACGTCCATATGGCTACATATATTAGCAGTTCAATTCCTTTCCTTTACTAAATTGGATTCCATTGTATAGAACACACAGTCATTTTATCTGTTCATTAGTGTTGCTCAATATTTGGGTTGTTACTAGTCTGTGGCTTACATATTCATTTTTTGACAGTTTATTTTGAATAGGAAGTTTTTATTTGAGATGAAAAACAATGTCTTTTTTTTTTTTTTTTTTTTTTGCTTTTTAGGGACACAGGTCATATGGAAGTTCCCAGGCTAGGGGTCAAATCAGAGCTACAGCTGCCAGTGTACACCACAGCCACAACAGCACCAGATGTGAGCCATGTCTGTGGCATATACCACAGTTCAGGGCAATACTGGATCCCCAACCCACTGATCAAGGCCAGGGATCAAACCTGCATCCTCATGGATACTAATCAGGTTCATTTCCACTGAGCCACAATGGGGATTCCTCCAATGTGTCTTTTTTTAATGTTTCATACTTTGTATATCCTTTGTGAGGAATGTTTTCCCTATCCAAGGTCACAAAAATTTTATCCTACATTTTCCCTAGAAGTTTTATTAGCACTGTTCTTATATTTAGATCAGTGATATAATTCAATTTATTAAATTAATTTTGTATATGGCTTTGGGTATAGATAAATACATTAATACTATATATGCATATAGATAGTCAATTTTTCTGGCTACTTAAAAATTATTTTCCTACTTAATTATCTTAGCACATTTATTAAACATAAATTGACCATGTATGTGTGGCTGTATGTCTAAATCCTCTCTTGTTCCACTGATATGTACATCTATTTTTATGTCAATACTTAGATTACTATAGTTTTTAAAATAGTTTGTGAAATTGGACAATATGAGTTCTCCAAACTTCTTTATTTTTGAAATCATTTTGGATATTTTAACTCTTTTTATTTCAATAGTATTTTTATAATTACCTTGTCAATTTCTGTAAAACCTGCCAACAGGGATTCTGTTTGGTTTGTTCAAATGGTCAATTAGGAGGCAAGCCAATGTTGGAGACAAAATCTGAAAGGTGAAATGGAAACAGTGAATCTCTGATAGTTGCAAAGAAATGTGAAAATGAGGTAGACTTTGGGATGGACAGAGTTGTTTGTGGAGTAACGTCTGGATAATAAATGATACCCTGGGATAAACATACCCTTTACAAAACCCTAAACAGTGATGTAGGGCATAGCTAGTTCATTTCTGATCGTTGTTGTCTCTGACGTAAATATTCAATGCTGAGAGAAGTTTCCTTCTTTTAGGCAATCTGCAATAGTAAGACAGTTGGACCCATTTCATGGTGTTGATACAAATGTGGGTCAGAGTGTAAGCTCTATCTGTGGTACACATAGTCCTATGGGTTTCATTTAAATTCTGCTTGTGTTTGAAGGTAAGAAGCTTAACACCATGGTAAGGGCTAGGGAAGTGATACTGCATACCTTGGTTCACATTCACTGTGGGATATACAGTGGCTGAAGAAAAGCACTGGATTTCTTAGTCTGGTGCTTTATGCTGGCATGGATCATGATTCTCTACTTTTCCCAGAGTTTGCAGCTACCAAAAGTCAGAGTCATAGACTGCCCTTTCTGAAAACAGATATACACAGAAGGGAGGGGAATCAGGTCATAACTGTAGAACTAAACTGTAGAACCAGCTAAAGCTCTATCCAACTGACATATAGAAATGTAAATGAGGGGACAATATATGTGTCTTACATACAGTCTTCAAAGTAAAAGACCAAGGTGGAAAAAAAAGGAGTTCCCTGGTGGCCTAGTGGTTTGAGGATCTGGCATTGTCACTGATGTGATTTGGTTAATTGATATGGCTTGGGTTCGATCCCTGGCCTGGGAACTTCTGCATGCCATGGGCATGGCAAGAAAAAAAAAGCCAGCGGCCAGTATCTCATTATTGGTTGTGTCCTGATGAGCTATACTTGAACTAATCAAAAATGGGACTCAAATAAAGTTTTTCTCAGATTGCTTTGGGGTAGATATTATAGATTTCATAACAGAACTCTGGTTTTATGAAGGACACAAGTTGTGGAACATAACATAAATTTAAAACAAATGAATTTCCACCAGAAGATTTGTTACTTCTTAAGTTATTGAGCCCCCGTAGAGGTATTTTTAGATTCAACAGGGAACCTAAATCTTTGTGCGTAGAGCTTCCAGGTTTTGAACTTTCTGTTCGAGATTCAGAACACCTTTTCTCAAAGAATATAACACTGATCACCATGTACCAACTTGTAGGAAGGGTCCCTGTAAGAGGGACTAGCTTGATTCTGTGATGGGCTGTATCACAGTAGCCTGTGCCACAGAGATTTGCCAGTGGGATACTGGCAGACAAGGATGAAAGTGGAGGCATGTTGTTGCTTTTGATGCAAAGACGTGGTAGGTCAAAGTTCTCCTAACTTAGCCATGTACAGAAAGTCAAAAGCTGCAAATTAAGACTGTGCTAAGAACAAAAGTTCTAGCATTACTATGATTTATAACCAAGAGAAAGTATGCAATTCATTGGCATAATCACATTCAAATTAGCATTTGATTTTAATCAATCATGCTGGACTCTAAGGAGAAATTGCTCCTTGGTATGGAGCTGGTCATCATTAGGGATAGATAAATGATTAGAGGGCCACATGCTGCACCTCCAGGATGTGATTTGGGCTTAATTGGCATTCTCTCTAAGGCAGCTGGGGACTGAACAGCCATCTGACCTGAACTCGCCTTTCATCATTAGAACTTTTAAGAAAGAAATATTTGGAGATATTCTGCAAGCTAATATGAAGAATCCAGGCTATTTCTGGCCATTTACATTCTAAATGGCTACCAGTGGTGGCCTTTTATGCAATGAATCCATCCTGTTCAAAACTCCAGAGTGCAAAACTAACACTCTAGGGTTGTAGACATTTTAAAAGTGTTCCCTAAACCTCATGTCTTAGTCTGTTTAGTCTGCTGTAACAAAATACTAGAGACTTGGTAGCTAATAATCAACATAAATTTCATTTTTCAGTTCTATAGGCTGAGAAGTCCAAGATCAAGTCAGCAGCATGGTCATGTTTCACTGAGAATGCTCTTCCTGTTTCATAACTGGTGCCTTCTGGCTGGGTAGAAGGGGGCAAGAGAGCTCTGTGGGGTCTCCTTTATAACAGCATTAATTCCATTCATGAAGGCTTCATCCTCATGACCTAAATACATTCCAAATGCCCTACCTCCTAATAACATCATATTGGGCATTAGGATTTCAGCATATGAATTAGGGAGGGGCATATTCAAACCACAGCACTTCAATAATCTATGAAAGCTTACAAATACTGGCCTGTGAGTTTCAGGACTCTCAAAATACCATACTGTACCAAGAGATGAAACTTATTTAAGCGCAGTCCATGTTTTAATGATTAAAAATAAGATATTCCTAAAAGCTCCCTTCAGCCAACCAATACTATTTGGAAAAAAGAATTTAAAAACCTTCTGCTAGGATGATCTTAACAGAGAGCAATTCTCTTTTTTTCTGTTTTTTTTTTTTTGTATTTTTCATTCATTAATCTATTCTTTCTTTTACAATAAAATAGTAATTGTAAAATATTGAGCACTTACTGCCTGCTAAGATTTCTGATACTATTTTTTATTTTATTTTATTTGTGTTTTAGGGCTGTACCTGTGGCATGTGGAAGTTTTCGGCCTAGGGGTTAAATCAGAGCTGCAGCTGCCAGCCTATGCCACAGCCACAGCAACATGGGATCTGAGCCGTGTCTATGACCTACACCACAGCTAATGGCAATGCCGGATCCTTAACCCATTGAGCAAGGCCAGGGATCAAATTCCCATTCTCACAGATACTATTCAGGTTCGTTACTGCTGACCCACATGTGTGGCCCAGTTTATGATAGTCTTTATGTTTAATCATGACTTTGTAAGAAATGTAGTAGAGGAATTTAAATATTATGCTATACAATAGTAACTATTATCTTTATGGTACCTGATTATTTGCACCTTGGTGTTGAAGATCTGTTAAACTGCATACTTACTCTCTTTAGGCTTTACACTGAGCAATAGTGGGCACATAGAGATTTAGCACACCCAGAGCCTGTCTTCCAGAGGCTCAGAGTCTGGTGAGGGAGAAAGGATATGGTCAAAAAGAACTATAATAAAAGAATTTAAGTTAGAAGAGACAAAGTGCTACAAGAAGGAAAAAAAAATCATTGGAGGGTAGTTGTTTATCATGAAAAGCTTTGTGTGAGACAGAGATTTGAACTTTATCTTGAATAAGGATAAAGGTTTAGATGTGCACTGGGTGAGGTATGTGGAAAGCATCCAAAAAAGTTTAACCAATAGGATTTTGTGCCCTTTCACTCTAGTAGGAATCCTTAGTTTCTGGTTCATACATTCTCCTTTTGCTTCCCTAGATCCATTCTTAGCCCTTCTCTACTTGTCTCTCTGCCTCAGAAGTTTGACCTGTATTGACAATATTAGTGGGTACCATATCTTCTGGATTCCTCTTGGATTAAACCATTGGACAGCCCCAACAGGATGATCAAAAAAAAAGTATCATAAATCTTAGCAGGTAGTAAGTGCTCAATATTTTTAAATTATTTTACTGTAAAAGACTAGAATAATCAATGAAAAATAAAAAAAAAAAACAGAAAAAATGAGAATTACTTTCTGTTACTTTCTGATCATCCCAACAGGATATGAAAAGAAAGGAGGAGAATTAGCTAGGGATATTAATATCCCTAGGCACATCCCTCCCCCCACCCACACACACACATAGGGAATCATATTGAGGCAATTATACAAGATTTTCTGTTTTCAAGTTCTGGTAGCTGCTCCCTTCCCTTACTACTGCATCGTCTTTCAAGGTCCCTCTGTACCCACAAATTAGTAAAGTGCCCCTTTGGAGTGAGTTTAATTATCCATTGAGGATACTATCTCTTATCTTTGGGGCCCTATTTCATACACCTTCCTTCTATTCTCTGCCCCTCCCTCTACTTTCCTATGACATGGGATGCACCCTTGCTGTTAAGGACTGTTAAGGAAATTGTAATACTCTATTTTTCTTCCTATATTTATTTCTTAGCAGTTTTTTATGTTTTTCTTTAAGGTAGACCTTAAACCAATGCAGCTAATGTATTACAAGTGACTTTATGGACCATAGGGATGCCATGAGCAATGTCCAGCATGACAAGCTACTGTCAAAAATTAGCTCCTTTAACATAAAGCTGTTGCCATTCCTTAACAGCACTGCCAATATCATGAGTGTCTGTGGATAGTCGGGATTCTGCATCCTTCAACAGAGTTGGGAAATTCAAAGCAAGGCTGATTATATATTTCTTCTTTTTTTTCTTGCATTATCCTTGACCCAGAAAATGAGTTTTATGGTGGCCCATCAGCAGCATATGCTTGCTTGCTCCTGAATCAGGGGCAAATAAGAGATTAGCATCACCTACAAGTCCCATGTGAATAGCTGAAGTATATCTCCTGGGACTGTCTCCAGGAGATGATGCTTTCTCCTATGCACCCCCACCATATGGAGGCATAGCCAGGAAGAATATGAAGTATAGAGATAGAGGCTCTGTCCCTGCTCCTGCTCCTTGATCCTTGATACTTTCCTACAGTGAGGTCACCAAATAGGTTAGCAGATGTGACACAGACTCAATTCCTCAACTCCACTGGGCATCCATAGAAGCCTTATCACAGTACCCATGGTGTAGATATGATAGTACCAATTCAAAAGAGATGTGCCCTCTATATCTTTGTAAACACCATCTCTTTAACAAAAGGACCAGGCTGAGAAACACTTGTCACTCTTCAAATTCCATAAACCTTATCTCTACTTAGCCAAATGCATTTCTATGTTCAAATGACTAAAGAAAGTAGGTCTTTTTGTGACACACAGGGATATGCAATGAAAGTAGGAGAGCCTTCTAGACTTTAATAGGATCCCTTTGTTTCTAGTTATGCTGCTGGCTTGGCTTCATATCCCATTTCCCTCCCTCCCTGTTACCTCATTCTTTGGCTTCTATTTCATTCGCAGGATGCCTCTAATTATGAGCTTTTCACCTTGTCCTCCTTTTTAATCATTAATTTCCCCTCATTATATTCATTCACATGAGACCTCTTCCACCTGATAATTCATTGTCTCTATAGAAAGTTTCTGCTTTGAGAATTGATGAGGCTGCCTTGGATTCAAAGTTGAATAGATCTGGTTTGAGTTAGTACATGCAAGTTGTCTGCCGAATGTCGGTTAATCTCTCTGAACCTTCCTCTACAGTAATTAAGATAATCTGGAAAGAATCATTTAAGTGTGAGCAATTATTTTTCTACTTTCACTACTACTCGTCCAAGAATGTAGCACATTTTTTTTTTCGGGGGGGAGGGGATTGGCTTGTTATTTCTCTGTCTTTTCAAATAATTCTAGCTGCCATGAGGACAGAAGCTGTGTTAGGCTTATTATTTATTTATTTTTGACTGTGCCCACAGCATATGGAAGTTCCTGGGCCAGGGGTTGAATCTGAGCTGCAGCTGTGATCTGCACCACACCTGTGGAAACACCGGACCCTTAACCCACTGTACCACAGTGAGAACTCCATGTATTAACTTTAGTTCATTCCTATCTACCCCGTTGTCTAACATGAGCTGATCCAGATCAGATGTCCCCTAAAGACTGCAACTTAAATATCACTGTCAAGGACTGCAACTGCATTTTCACAGCAAACAGCAGAATCATCTAATTCACATTTGTAGAGTTTGATACCAACCAATACTTGAAAATATACAGCCCCAGATCATCCTTACTGAGGCACCTCCCTTTTCCTTTAGGAACATTTCATAAACATCCTGGTAACTAAGCCTGAGATAGGCAGGAAAATGTGTGACTATGATGAATCTCTGCTTGCAGAAGGATGGTAATAATAGGCTCCATTCCTTTAACTGCCCATCTTCAGTATCAGTGGAGAGAAATGCATCAGAGGAGAAATATCTACTCTATTGCTGCTACAACTAAGCTATTATGTTTAGAAAATTCAATCTGGCAGTACAGAGCTGCAGCCGATTTTTGTATGGTTTCCTAAGATATACTTATCTAGAAATTAGGTATTGCACTGTTTCCTGCAGCTTGCCAGGTGAGATTGCGGTAGAGGACAAATGGAGGACATTGGCGGCAGACTTTCTCCATGACACCGGCTATTAAACAAATGGAGACAGAATTCCACTGCACAAAGCTCACTGCGATAATTTTACCAGTGAGGAAATACCAGATAAAACATAGTAAATGTCAAACCCATGAATGCCATGCTGCAAAGATTTCTGTTATGAGAGAAAGAAAACAGATGCTTTACATGTGGGGCAATACATTACACTAATTTTTATAGATGTCATATTTGTTGTTGTTTATCTCCCTGATTCCATATACCATTCCACTTGGTATTTTTCTTAAGTTTACTTGCTTGGCTGCTTTTGTTGAATGGGTAACTTATTGACGAAGACGATTCAGTAAAAGCACCCACAGTGGGAGCTGACAGGGCCTAGCACATAGCAGGCATTTAATCTTTATTTTATTTTATTTATTTATTCATTTAATTTATTTATTTGTAATGCCTACAGCATGCGTAAGTTCCTGGGCCAGGGATCAAACCTGCATCACAGCAGTGAAATGAGCCACTTCAGTGACAATGCCGGATCCTTAACCTGTTGTGCCACAAGGGGACTCCCTAATAGATCTTTATTCAATTGAGAAGTGGTGGTGCACAGGGCTCTTTACAAGGGAAGCTGCTTCAGAAACTTGACTTGTTAGACCCAAAACAGTTGCTCTTTCACCAGTAGACTCACACTAACTAAGGTCACAGGGAGTGAGCTCTAAGCCAGAATTCCAATTAAGTCCTTTGTCATGTAATGTGACACTGTCAAGGGACTAAAGCTCTCCTGTCCTTTAGTTAATATATTTTAAGTACACCTATGGGGAAAGTCAAGTCAAATTTAGAAGTTTGCATGGTTAGCATGGAATCAGAAGAAGGGGTGTAGATAAATAATTACATCAGGTATGAGTTTCTCACTGCAATACAAATACCACTAACACTGCCAGATTTTTTGGACCAGTGCAGCTTCTTCCCCTGGACTACGCTTGAGTGGACACAGATAATTTTTCCTTGACAATTGTAATAGATATCTATTGCTGAACAACGAACTATACAAACTTCAAGCTTAAAACAACACATAGTTATGTTTTTCCTGGGTGACCTAGAAGGTTGAGGAAGCAGCATTATCACTGCTATAGCTTGGGTCATTGCTAGGGCACTGGTTCAGTTCCTGGACTGGGAACCTCAACATTTTGTGGGTGCAGCAAACAAAATGCCCCCCAAAACAGTTATTATTTCACAGTTTCTATGAGTCAGGAGTCTGGGCACAGCTTAACTAGGTCCTCAAATCAGGATCTTACAAGGCTGCAAACCACATGCGTGTTGGCTGAGTTGGGTTCCTTTCTGGAACTTAAGGTCCTCTTCAAAAGTCATGTGATGGTAGCAAAATCAGTTCTTGGAGGTTTTGTAAGAGTAAGTCTCCCTTTTCTTAGTGGTTGTCAGCAGAGGACTGTTCTCAGGTTTGGGAAACCTCCCACCGTTCCTTACCAGATGGCCCTCTCATAAGGAGGTAGTTTGCTTTTTCAAGAACAGCAGAAGATTCTTTCATCAAATCTAAGACAGAGTCTCATATAAAGTAACAAACACAAGAATGACTGTTCCATTCCCTCTGACATGTAAATTAATCAAGTGATGTGCTATCCTATCATATACACGTATGTACACCAAGGGACTAGAATCTTGGGGACCAGCTTAGTATTCTTCCAACCATAGTAACTCTCCTTTCTCTGTGCTTAGTGGAGTCATTATTCACTACCCAATAGACTCATCTTAAAGGTTTGTGCAAGTACAGATTCTCAGAATCAATCTTTAGAATCCAAATCTGGTATACATGAGGCAGAACAGAGACATTTCTATCTTTAGGCCCCATAGGTGATTCTCAAGACCAGGCAGGTGACAAACTACTTGAAGTTCTATTCCAGTTCTGAAATCTGATCCACATGTATCTGAATTCTGACTTTGGCCCCCTAATCACCTGCTGCATGACCTTGGAAAAGTTACTTGCTCACTGTAAGTCTTGGTTGCCTTGTCTGTAAAATGACGGTGATAAAAAGGCTACTTTTGTCTCACACACAGATTGACTAAACCTATGCATGGGACATGTTTAGCATATGCCCAGGACATTGTAGGTGTGCATATAATATAGCTGTTATTATTTGATTCTATGGCTGATGCACCTTCCTTCTGACAGTGAGAGCTCACAAGCCTTATATTGGTTATCTATTCTGTATGTTTAGATGTCTCTATAGACAGCTGATCTTTGCTAGTACAGATTGTTTTAGAGTTACATAGCTTAACTCGCAGAAGGTAATCTCATATGCAAGTCCTGGATATAGAGGCAGAGAGTAGGCAATTCATTTTTGTCTTTAAGCCATGTGCACACTGAGATCTGTCCGTGCAATGGCATTGCTAATATCTGGTAGCTCAGAAGCATCATAGTCAGACAAGGCTGGCCATATCTAGTTGTTTTCACCTATTGGTTTATAACATTTGGACTTGAACTCTCATTTTCATCATGGCCTACTATAAGACAGTGGAAGAAATTTCCTCCCAACATACTAATTGATTTTTTTTCTTTTGTCATTGTCTCCAGGTCAGGCCAAAAGAAACACTGGCCTGATTTATCAACAACATAAAATCTTGCTGTATTGAAATAATCCAAAAGGCTGTTGCTCTCAGATCAATATTCTGTTCAAATGTAAGGCAAAAGTTTTTCACCCTGTGAAAGTCAATTTTCAAACACTTAAAGTATAAATTCCTTTCAAAGGCATTGCATAACAGTGTCATTCCCTTGTGTGGGTACTCAATAAATACTTATTGACTCACAGAGCTTCTAACTGTGTGATGAAGCCCATACTGAAAAAAACAAAAAGGTCTATTTCAATACCCATATTCACAGTTCCTTCTTGGCTAGAGCTCATGTAGGAATCTCTCTCAGATGCTATAAGGGTGAGAGATAAATCAGCATGATGGAAAGTACTAGATACCAGTTATCTGAGACCTAGATTCTAGTTTCAGCTTCGCTACCTCCTAGCTGCATCAAAAAAAAGGGAATATTTCTGACTTCTTAGAACTGCAGTTTCTATAAAATGCTTCCCACCTGACTGGTTCAAAACATTGTGAAATTTAAATGATAGCAAGTTTGTGAAGTTCTTTCTGTACTGGAGGATAGTACATCTTAGTATCTGCACTAAGCTACTCTGATAAAGATTTAGGAGGCTCACAGCAATCAGGACAATTTTAGGGAGCTTTCAATACATGTTATAAATAGCCTAAGGCTGGTTTTCTCTAACAAGCTAAAGTAATGTAGGGGTAATTGGGCTTATTTCAACCACGCACACCATACGTACGTATATGCTCTTGTCCAGCCATGTTTGACTCTATAAACATGGGAATCTACCTTCATGTGGGAAGGGCAGGTAGAAACCTTGATATGCCTCTCCAGTGGCAGAGAGAATGAGACGGGCTTCATCTGATTTCTCTTTTCTTCCTTGAAACACAGGAAGATAATGCTATCTAGAATGTCCTCCCCCTCCTCCCTTGCTCTAAAAGGGACCCTGTGACTGAAATCTGGGTAATAAAATATGTGTGGCAGTGACAGGCACCACTTCCGTTTCCAGCTTCTAAAATACTCTTTGTAATCTTCCAAGCTCTTGCTCTTCACCATCTCTGTCTCGTTGTGACTAGAAGTAAAGGACTCTCATGTGTCAGAGCTACAAGTTATCATTCGGAGAAGAGCTGCCCACTAGGAACAGTCATGGATTTGTGCTGAGGGAGACACAAATTTTTGTTATGTTGAGACACTTAGGTTTTTAGAGTATTTGTTACACCCACTCCCATTTATTAACTCTGATCAACATAAATCCTCAAGATTCACAGTCTGTGCTATATTTTTGTCTTATCTTTGACAACAATTCAGACTGATGCATTTTTTTTTTTTGCATTATAGCTGGTTTATAGATTTCTGTCAAATATTCCAACTGCACCACATGGTGACCCGGTTACATGTACGTATATGGATTTGTCACATGTGATTAGACATAGTTCCCTGTACTATACAGCTGGATCTCCTTGCTTTTCCATCACCGAAGCACTAGTTAACCCCATTCCCTCCCACCCCTCCCCCACCCCCTAGCAACCACAAGTCTGTTCCCCAAGTTCGTGATTTTCTTTTCTGTAGAAAGGTTCATTTGTACAGTATATTAGATTCTAGTTATAAGAGATATCATATGGCATCTGTCTTTCTCCTTCTGACTTGCTTCACTCAGTATGAGGGTCTCTAATTCCATCCATGTTGCTGCAAATGACATTATTTTGTCCTTTTTTATGGCTGAATAGTATTCCATCGTGTATATATACCACATCTTCCTAATCCAGTCATCTGTCGATGGACATTTGGGTTGTTTCCATGTCTTGGCTATTGTGAATAGTG
>PVHT020000017.1:3536487-3548210 GCA_004024745.2 Catagonus wagneri | reverse complement strand
GAGTTTATTTTTGTGCATGGTGTGAGAGTGTGTTCTAGTTTCATTGATTTGCATGCAGCTGTCCAGGTTTCCCAGCAATGCTTACTGAAAAGACTGTGTTTTTCCCATTTTATGTTCTTGCCTCCTTTGTCCAAGATTAATTGACCATAGGTGTCTGGGTTTATTTCTTGGTTCTATATTCTATTCCATTGGTCCGTATGGCTGTTTTGGTACCAGTACCACACTGTCTTAATTACTGTGGCCCTGTAATATTGCCTGAAGTCTGGGAGAGTTATGCCTCCTGCTTGGTTTTCGTTCCTCAGGATTGCTTTGGCAATTCTGGGTCTTTCATAGTTCCATATAATTTTTTGGACTGTTTGTTCTAGTTCTGTGAGGAATGTCATGGGTAATTTGATAGGGATTGCATTGAATCTGTAGATTGCTTTGGGTAGTATGGCCATTTTTACAATATTAATTTTTCTGGCCCATGAGTATGGAATATCTTTCCATTTCTCTGTATCTTCTTTGATCTCCTTGATTAATGTTTTGTAGTTCTCTGCATATAAGTCTTTCACCTGCTTGGTCAGGTTTACTCCCAGGTATTTGATTTTTTGGGGTGCTATTTTAAAAGGTAAAATATTTTGGTATTTTTCTAATATTTCATCATTAGTATATATAAATGCGATTGATTTCTGAAGGTTAACTTTATATCCTGCTACTTTGCTGAATTTGTTGATTAGTTCAAGTAATTTTGGGGTTGAGTCTTTGGGGTTTTCTATATATAGTATCATGTCATCTGTATACAGTGACAGTTTTACCTCTTCTCTTCCTATTTGGATGCCTTTTATTTCTTCTGTTTGATTGCTGTAGCTAGGACTTCCAATACTGTGTTGAATAACAGTGGCAAGAGGGGGCATCCTTGTCTTGTTCCAATTTTAGTGGGAAGGCTTTCAGCTTTTCTCCATTGAGTATTATATTTGCCATGGGTTTTCATATACGGCCTTTATTATGTTAAGGAATGTTCCCTGTATTCCCACTTTGGTAAGAGTTTTGATCATGAATGGATGTTGGACTTTGTCAAATGCTTTTTCTGCATCTATTGAGATTATCATGTGGTTTTTGACTTTTCTTTTGTTAATGTGGTAATGTTAATGTGGTGTATGACTTTGATTGATTTGCATACATTGAACCATCCTTGTGCACCTGGGATGAATCCCACCTGGTCATAGTGTATGATCTTTTTGATATGCTGTTGGATTTGGTTGGCTAAAATTTTGTTGAGAATTTTTTCATCTACATTCATCAAAGATATTGGCTTATAGTTCTCTTTTTTGTGGTGTCTTTGTCTGTTTTTGGAATTAAGGTGATGTTGGCATCATAGAATGTCTTTGGGAGTGTTCCTTCTTCTTCAGCCATTTGGAAAAGCTTAAGGAGGATGGGTATGAGTTCCTCTTTGTATGTATGGTAGAACTCACCTGTGAAGCCATCTGATCCTGGACTTTTATTTGTAGGGAGTGTTTTGATGACATACTCAATTTCATTTCTAGTGATTGGTCTGTTGATTTATTTCTTCTTGATTCAGTTTTGGCAGTGTGTAAGTCTCTAAAAGGTTGTCCATTTCTTCTAGGAGTTATCAAATTTGTTGGCATACAATTGTTCATAGTATTCTCTCATGGTTTTTTGTATTTCTGTAATATCCGTTGTGATTTCTCCATTTTCATTTCTTATTTTATTTGGTTTTTTTTCTCTCCTCTTCTTGGTGAGTCTAGCCAGAGGTTTGTCAATCTTGTTTACCTTTTCAAAGAACCAGGTCTTGGATTTATTGATTTTTTTCTATTGTTTTTTGAATCTCTATTTTATTGATTTCCTCTCTGATCTTAATGATTGATGCATTGTTAATACTATTTTCCCCATAGAAACCCCAAGGAGGTTAATTGAGTGTCTGGAAAAATATAGTTCATATTATCTGTTGATGTGTTCATTCAAGTCACATCCTCAGAAAACAGAAAAACCATAGTACTCCAGGCGTGAAGATTTATAGTCATGTAGTCATTCATCCCACCTCAAAAATCACACACCCTAATTAAAGGCTGTAGCTGCCACAAGTAGGCCAAAGACAAGAATAAGGCTGGTTAAGAAACGAGGTAAGAGAACTCTCATTGAGATACTGAGATTCCTAACTGATGTCTACTAATTTGCAGAGAAGCCACTTCCATCCAGTATATGACCTTAACATATCTCTTAAATTCTGTGAGCCTCATTTACTCAGGTTTCAAATCAGTATACTGTTCCATTCACATGTGTTTATGAGGATAAGTGAGATAATGTACATGGGGATACAAATTATAAATTCCCATATAAATGCAAAATATTTTACTTATTAACCAATAGTTGCCCTTAGGCAATGTAATATAAATTGGTTTATTTAGATCCATGGTCAAGAGTAGTTTTAATTCTGTATTGGATGTAGACACCAAGTTATATGATGAATTACCCCATTTTGTTCATGGGAATTTTCCCAAATCAACTGGGAATAAAATATCACAAAGTAAGAAAATAAATTTACCACAGAATAGATAAACTGTAGACTATAGTAGCTATAAACACAGAGTCTGGATTCAGAATGCTCTGGTTTACTCTCCAGTATCACTTGTTACTGTGTGATGTCAGACAAGTTATTTTTCCTCTCTCTGCTCCAGTTTCCTCACATGCAAAGTTCATATAATGACCCCCATTTCATAGGGTTGTTGTGAGGATAAATTTTGCAAAAACGTGTCAAGTGTTTAAAATATTGTTGGACATGCATTCAGTGTGTGTGTGTGTGTGTGTGTGTGAAAGAGAGAGAGAAAGATAAAATAACTGCATAGCATATGTGTTACATTTGGGTAGGGTTTACTGTTCTCGATCCATCCTTTGGATTCTGGACTAAGAATGGCCTTCCATATTATTCAGCACAAAACTTGCTATATCTATTGTAACATGAGGAGCTTCTCCTTACCTCACTGTTTAATTTTCATTGACTTTATAAGAGGAGGCACAATGCAATACAGTCCTTCAAATCCTGCCTTCAATTTCATTGACCTCTAAAATGTATTCTGATAAATTGAGATGCTTTCACACTGCCAAAGGATTCTGCAGGATGGCTTCAGTGCCCTGAAATATTGCAGTTATTAACACTGACCTGAAGCATATAAGAAAAGCACTGCTTTCCCAGTGTTAACACCTGCTGTCACCTGCAGTGCATTCATGTTCGAGGCAAACAAAACATGTGCTACTGCTGCCTCGCACCTGGCACAGGCTGAGCTCCCTCCTTTCTCTTTTCAGATGTATATGTGCAGGTATCTAAGATGTCTGAAAAACACACATGTCACTGCGTGTTCTTTTTCAAACAGTTCTGTAACGATGACCTTTTTCTATCTAATAATATGGAAAACATTGAAGACAGAAGTGATTTCTAGCATGAGGAATGTAACTAGAAGAAAGAGTAGATATCTGAAAATCTTACAATTCAAAGGAGAAACAATTTCCAAGTAAGAAAGGATATTTTTATTCTGCCTTCAGATGTCTTTCTTAAAACTGATAGATGTGGATGGCTGAATGATGTTCCTCCAAAGATGTTCACATCCTTGTTCCCAGAACTTGTGAATGTTAGCTTCCATGGCCAAAGGTTCTTTGTAGATGTGATTAGTTAAGTATATTGTGATGTGGAGCATTTCCCAGATTACCCAGGTGGGCCCCATTTAATCACAGTGTCCTTATAAGAGGGAGTCAGGAAGGCCAGACAGAGAAAGTTACGTGATAATGGAAACAGAAATTGGAGTGATGCAGCCACAAGCCAAGGAATTGTAGAAGCTCCTAGAAGTTGAAAGAAACAAGGAACAGATTTTCTCCCCTAAAGCCCTCAAAAGGAAGCAGTCCTTCTTATACCTTGATCTTAGTTCTGTAGCTCTCATCTCAGACTTCTGACCTCCGGAACTGCAAGAGAGTGAATCACCATCACTATCATGTGAAGTCAGTAAAAGCATGGGCATTTGTAACAATGGCTCTTGCCATTAGAAACTCATATAGTAGGTAACATTAAAATGAAATGAATACATAATGTAAAAATAAAGGAAATATTAATATGTATCAATAAAAATATTTGTAATTTGAGTTTCGAATTAACAGATACACACTACTATATATAAAACAGATAAACAACAAAGAACTACTGTATAACACAGGGAATTATTTTAAATATCTTGTTATAACCTATAAGAGAAAAGAATAAGAAAAAAGAATATATGTATATAATACATATGTGTATGTATGTGTGTATATATATATCCATATATGTATAACAATTTGCTATATACAAGAAACTAACACAAAATTGTAAATCAACCATACTTCAAATAAAAAATAGTGTAGTGCAATTGAATTCGGCTTCTCTAGACCATAATAGTATTATTCCACACAAATTTTGTCTTTATTCTCCATTTCCAGCTTCTCTACTCCTATTCTCTGACTCCTATTCTCACATGATTCATATATGAATCACACAAAACGTGCTGAGGTTGCCTCTACACCTGCACATGCTGAGTTGCCACCTACCCCCACCTCCTTCTCAGACTTGAGTTCCCATTACTCCACAAACTAGTTAGCTCTTATCAAGGTGAGCAATAACTACAACTTTCCAATGCCAATAAATACGTGTTCTGCTTCACTTTACTTGACTCAGCAGGAGTTTATACAATCGATGACTTCACGACTCCTACTCTAAATACTTTCTTTTTTTGGCTTCCAGGACATTCCCCACTTCCTTTTCTATTCCTATCTCACTCTTTGTTTTTGTTCATCCTTTACTGTCTCACCTTTATCTCTCTTACCTGTATAAAAGTTCTCCTGAACTCAGTCCCATAACTGTCTTTCTTTGTATCCATATAAATTCCCTAGATGATCTCATCTAATCCTTATTCAAATATATATTTCTTGAAGAATTCTTGTTTTACATCTCTGGCAACACTACTACCTTCAACTTCAGACTCCCATGTTCAACTGCCTACTCAAAATCTCCAGTTGAATGTTGTGATAGATTTTATCTTACAAAAATGGTAAAAAAGCAATATTCCCAATCTCAAACACTCTACTAGAACCTTGCCACTCCCCCATCCAGAGGTGATGTCTATTTCTTCTTCACTTCAACTTGAATAGGCCTTTGTGATTGCCTCCATGATAGAATGTGGCCTAGTTGACACTGTAACTTCCAAGGCTAGGTCATAAAAGAATCCATGATTTGCCATTCTCTTTTGCCCATGAAACTCAGCCACCATGTTGTGAGGAAGCTTAGGCCACATAAAGAGGTCACCTGCTAGTGCTCTAGCAGATATTCACAGGCAACTTTCCTGTTGACAGCTATTATCAGACATATGAGTAAGAAAAGTTTTAGATAATTCCAGCCCTCTATTTTGAAACATCCCAATTAACACAGTGAAACAGAGTTGAGCTGTCCCCATAAATCCATACCAAATAGCAAAACAAATGTTTTTATTGTTTTTCTAAGCCACTAAGTGATGGGGCGGTTTGATGCCCAAAAGTTGGTAAGCGGAATAAACAGATCTTAAGCAGCATAAAATTAATCCATATCAAACTGAATTCCTATTTTACCTTTCATCCCATACACCTAGATTTCCATAGTTGTCCCCATCTTAGCAGTAATTCTATCCTTCAAGCAACTGAAGCCAACACCAATGGAGTCACTCTTGATTCCACTTTCGTTCACAGCCCACATCCAAACTACAAGCAAAACCTTTTAGCACATCCTTCTAAATACAACTAATATTCTCATTATCTTCACTGAGAGCAAAGTCCAAATCACCATCATCTCTTACCTCAGCTTTGTAACACCTTTCACCTCTATCCCACTATAGGCTCTTCTCACACAGAAAACAGTGATCATTTAGAAAGTCAGGTAATTTCCTGCCACTACTCTGTTCAAAACTGCCAAATGGCTCCATACTTGACTGACAGTAATAGGCACAACCTCACCTGTTATGAACAAGGACCTACATGATCTACAATCCTGTCACTCTCATCTGCTTCCCTGATCTCATCTCTCACTATGGATGCTTCCCGTTTATCATTCTGCCTTACCACACAGAGCTGGTTAATGTTCATTTCTTTCTTTTTTTTTTCCTTTTTATCTTGTTAGGGCCATGCCTGCAGCATATGGAAGTTACTGGGCTAGGGTTCAAAATCAGGGCTAGGGGTCAAATCAGAGCTGCAGCTACAGGCCTATCACACAGCCTCAGCAACTTCAGGATCCAAGACACATCTGCAACCTGCAATGCTGGATGGTTAACCCGCTGAGCGAGACCAGGGATTGAACCCACATCCTCATGGATACTACGCCGGGTTCTTAACCTACTAAGCCACAATGGGAAAGCTAAGGCTGACATTCTTTGAACATTCAAGGAACGGTCCTTCTTCAGGACTTTTGTATATGATGTTTCCTCTACTTGGAAAACTATATAAGTCTCTGCACATTTATTGTTCTCAGTGGACCATATAGAAAATAACAGTTCTTGATCCCCTCCACGGTACTGTCTAGATGCACCTTACTCTGCTTCAGTTTTCTCTGGAGCACTTAAACATGTTTTGCCTTTTCATTTACATTCACTCCCTCTCCTCCACTAGAATATATGCTTCATATAGAAAGGACTTTGGATTATTTGCTACTCTATCCTTGAGCTTTAGATACTGCCCAGCACATCAGTAGTAGATACTCAATAGGTGTCTGCTAAATGAGCAAAAAGAGTGTGGTATGCATTGTGCATGTGAAAAAAAATTTTAATTATTTAAATATAATAATAACCCTATGAAGCAGATGATGTTATTGCCATTTTATAGGCATACTCAAGAGAAAATAGTAACAGAAAAAAGTAGTATTATTTTTATAATAACAAACTGTTACATTTAGAATGGATAAGCATTGAAGTCCTGCTGTATAGCAGAGGGAACTATATAGAGTATCCTGGGACAGACCATGATGGAAGATAATATATATATAAAACTGGATCATTTGCTGTATAGCAGAAATTGGCACAATACTATAAATCAACTATATTCTAATAAAATTTTAAAAATTATTTAAATTTAATAATAACCCTATGAAATAGATGTTATTGCCATTTGATAGAAGTGAGTACTTAAGAGAAAAAAATGAACACTGAAAAAAGTAGTAGAGTGGATAATGCCCAGAAAAACTGCTTAGATGGCATGAATGCTAGTTTGTGCACCGTCAGTCACCATCTAGGTGATGCTTGCCAAGAAAAATCAGACTTAGAATCTGCAACGTTATTGGTAAACTGACCATAAAATCTTTCCTGTCTGCATAGTTTTTTATGCGGAGCAAATTAAACAATAGGTGCTATAAAGTTTTGCCAATTTGAATAGCAGTGTATGTGCCAATATTATTCTCACAGCAGAACACAAATATATCTTTACACAAATGGACACTCTCTCTGCCATTTTGGACCTTCGCCCACTCCCTGTTCTTGCCATCTTCCAGGTCACTTCTATACATGTTGTTCATGGTCTGTCCTTGCCTACTTGTTTTCTTATCACCAAAGTACAAATCCCACCTTCAAGCTCCATTTTTAATGGAGTCCTCCCTGACCATCAGTTTCTCTGCCCTGTGAATGAATAGTTTGTGCTCTGTAGGATGCGGGTAATTAAAATAACACCACTTGCCAAATATATCTCCCTAATGCCAGTCACCTATCATCATATTTTAATTACCTTATCTTAGATTGTCATCCCAATTGGGGGATAGTTTTTCAACTTCTTTGTCTAGGAAAGGTCTTAGGATTTTTTTCTGCAATTTAGTAAAAATTCAATCATAATATCACTTGTTCTGATATATACAGTATTAGATGAAGATTTTCAATATACTGATCTGAAAAACACAGAGTGTAAAACTCCTGCCCTGAAAAGCTATTAGGGTTTTTGTGATGTTCAATGGAGCTAATGCAGTTGAAATCACTGTGAAAACTTCAAAAACCATGTAAAATATAAATTGAAATAATTAGTAATAATAGTAACAATAACAATAGTTAAGTGCATTCATCTTCATTACATATTCATGTCTAACCAGGCAAAATAAGTGATTCTGAAAAAAAATTAAAAGAATTTTGTTTCCCTTTTAGGGAAATTGTTCTTTTGACATGTGCTGAGACACATCTATGTTTCAGTTGCTAAACCTAAACTGATGAAGACTCTGCCACAGTTTATTTCATGGTTAAAAAAAAAAAAAGTAGCCTAGATAGCCTGAGGGATATTACAGGGTGTTAATAGATACACTGTCTCCATTTTTGATGGAGTAAAAAATCTGCTTGATATAAAACTTCAATCACAAAACCTTCAGGCTGGAAGAGCCCTCTAGAGACAGTTCAGCCCATTACCCTACTTGGCAGGAGAATTTCACTTTAGATTGTGCCTAAACAAAGAACAACCAGATGGTCTGGGCCATTGAAAAATCATGTTGCCAATAATTATGTGATAAATCAGAAATATGCCAATGAGGAGTTCCCGTCATGGCTCAGTGGCTAACGAATCTGACTAGGAACCATGAGGTTGTGGGCTCGATCCCTGGCCTTGTTCAGTGGGTTAAGGATTCAGCATTGCCGTGAGCTGCGGTGTAGGTTTCAGACACGGCACAGATCTGGTGTTGCTGTGGCTGTGGCGTAGGCCAGCGGCTACAGCTCCTGTTAGACCCCTAGCCTGGGAGCCTCCATATGCCACGAGTGCGGCCCTAGAAAAGGCAAAAAGACAAAAAAAAAAAAAAAAAGGAAAGGAAAAGAAAAAAATACACCAATGAGATGGTAGGGAAATATACTGAAAGTGGTTCACTCGATACTCAAACATCAGAGTTAAGGCCATCTTGACTATATTTGAAATTAGCTCTCAAACACTTTGCAGACTGTCACATGTGGAAGTTTTCTTTTAGAACTTGGACTCTATAGAGTTAGACTTCCTAGATTGGAATCATGGCTATTCCACTTTGGGCAAATTATTTAACTTCTCTATGCCTCACTTCCCCCACCTTTAAGATGGGGACATTAGTCATATCTATTTCATAGGATTGTTGTGAGATGAATGAGTTAATGTATTTGAAGTGATAAGCAGATATATAGTTGGTGATCAAAAATATTTGTTGAATAAATAAATGAATAAAACGTGTTCTTTCTATTGTGTTTTTGTTAGTTTTTAATAGAAAAAAACAAAAAACAATCTGACATGAGCTTCCTTATACTTTTTACCTGATGCAATTGTTTAACCAGGGGCCTGTACCTAGAAGTGGAATTATGGAGCTGTGTGTTATGTTTAGCTGGCCCTTTATTAGTTAATGCCAAAATGTTTTCCAAAGTTGTACTAATCTAAATCCTTGCCAGCAGTGTATGAGTTTACTTGCTATCACATCTTGGCTAATCATTTTTATTGTCATTTTTAATTTTTCAGTTTGGAAGGGTGTCTTATGGTTTTTAATTTGTATTTTCAATAGTGTTGATTTGAACACTATCTTAAAAATGTGTGGTGTCATCTGTGAAATACCTGAGTCTTCAGGATATTTAAAAGTTTATATCAGGAAGAATTTATTTTGTATTTTATACTTAATATTCCTTGAATTTCAAGAGTAGACTCTATCTAGTTGATAAAATACTAAAAGGAACAGAAAATAATACCTTCGTATAGAGCCAACGTTTATGTAGAGGGAAATAAAATAATATTTACAAGTAAATTATAATTACCCAAAATATATAAAACAGTATATTTATATAACAAAATATTATACAGCAGTAAAAATAGCTATATATATGTCAATAGGAATATTTAAAATAATGTTTAGTTGAAAAATATAGTTCAAAGGAGTGTTTACAGTTCTATTTTATTGAAATATTTTTTAAACAAATCAAGCATCATCAATCAGCATATACCTTTTTGGAGTAAGTAATACAAATACACAGAGATGTTAAAGTTACCAAGGGGTTGCTTAACACAAACTCAGGACAGTGCTTACTTTTAAACTGGAAGGAAAAATGTGCAACTGAGAAGTGACATACCAGGCTTTCTTTTCGCCTTTTTTAGAGTTTATTATTTAAATTTTTTTGAGTTTTGTTGACTTACAATGTTGCATTACTTCCAAGTGTATAGCAAAATGAATCAGTTTTATATATATAGTAGTGTGTATCTGATATATATGTGTACGTGTGTGTATATATATATGTATATGTGTGTGTGTATATATATATATATGCTGTTTTTTTTATATATACTAGTGTGTATCTGTTAATCCCAAACTCTTAATTTATCCCTCCCTCCCATGTTTACCCTTTGGTAATCATAAGTGTGATTTCAAATTGTTTCTGTTTCATAAGTTCTTTTGTATAATTTTTCTTATATTTCACATAGAAGTGACATTATATTTGTCTTTGACTTATTTCACTTAGTATGATAATCTCTTGGGTACTGCAAAAAGTATTATTTCTTGTTTTATAGATGAATAATATTCCACTGTATGTATCACATCTTTTTTTTAAAGAGATTTGCAATTTTTTCCCATTATAGCTGGTTTACAGTTTTCTGTCAATTTTTCAACTGTAAAGCATGGTGACCCTGTTTCATATACATATATAGATTCGTCACAAGTGATTAGACATAGTTCCTGGTGCTATACAGCAGGATCTCCTTGCTTTTCCATCCCAAAGCCAATAGTCTACAACTATTAACCCTAGATTCCCATACCATCCCACTCTCTCCCCCAACCCCTGGGCAACCACAAGTCTGTTTTCCCAAGTCCGTGATTTTATTTTCTGTAGAAAGGTTCATTTGTGCAGTCTATTAGATTCCAGATATTAGTGATATCATATGGTATTTTTCTTTCTCCTTCTGACTTGCTTCACTCAGTATGAGGGTCTTTAATTCCATCCATGTTGCTGCAAATGACATTATTTTGTCCTTTTTTATGGCTGAGTACTTTTCCATTCTGTATATATACCACATCTTCCTAATCCAATCATCTGTCGATGGACATTTGGATTGTTTCCATGTCTTGGCTATTGTGAAGAGTGCTGCAATGAACATGCGTGTGCAAGTGTCTTTTTCAAGGAAAGTTTTATCCAGATATATTCCAAAGAGTGGGATTGCTAGGTCACATAGTAGTTCTACATATAGTCTTCTAAGGGACCTCCATACTGTTTTCCATAGCGGTTGTACCAGCATACATTCCCACCAACAGTGTAGGAGGGTTCCCTTTTCTCTACACCCCCTCCAGCAATTGTTGTTTGTGGACTTATTAATGATGGCCATTCTGACTGGTGTGAGGTGGTATCTCGTGGTAGTTTTGATTTGCATATCCCTAATCATCAATGATGTTGAGCATTGTTTCATGTGCTTGTTGGGTATCTGCATATCTTCTTTGGAGAAATGTCTATTCAGGTCCTTTGCCCATTTTTCAATTGGGTTGTCGGCTTTTTGCTGTTGAGTTGTAGAAGTTGTTTGCATATTTTAGAGATTAAGTCCTTGTCAGTTGCATCATTTGTCACTATTTTCTCCCATTCTGTAAGTTGTCTTTTAGTTTTCTTTTTGGTTTCCTTGGCTGTGCAAAAGCTTGTCAGCTTGATTAGGTCCCATTGCCTTATCTTTGCTTTGATTTCTGTTGCTTTGGGAGACTGACCTGAGAAAACATTTGTAAGGTTGATGTCAGA
>PVHT020000017.1:3492696-3535487 GCA_004024745.2 Catagonus wagneri | reverse complement strand
TTTAATGGTGTCTTGTCTTATATTTAAGTCTTCAAGCCATTTTGAGTTTATTTTTGTGCATGGTGTGAGAGTGTGTTCTAGTTTCATTGATTTGCATGCAGCTGTCCAGGTTTCCCAGCAATGCTTACTGAAAAGACTGTGTTTTTCCCATTTTATGTTCTTGCCTCCTTTGTCCAAGATTAATTGACCATAGGTGTCTGGGTTTATTTCTTGGTTCTATATTCTATTCCATTGGTCCGTATCTCTGTTTTGATTACGGTGTCTTGATTACGGTGGCCTTGTAATATTGCCTGAAGTCTGGGAGAGTTATAGCTCCTGCTTGGTTTTTGTTTCTTAGAATTGCTTTGGCAATTCTGGGTCTTTTGTAGTTCCATATAAATTTTTGGACTGTTTGTTCTAGTTCTGTGAAGAATGTCATGGGTAATTTGATAGGGATGGCATTGAATCTGAGATTTCTTTGGGTAGTATGGACATTTTTACAATATTAATTTTTCTGGCCCATGAGCATGGAATATCTTTCCATTTCTTTGTATCTTCTTTGATTTTCTTGATTAATATTTTGTAGTTCTCTGCATATATGTCTTTCACCTCCTTGGTCCTGTTTATTCCCATGTACTTGATTTTTTGCAGTGCTATTTTATTTTTTTATAAGTTTTTTTGTCTTTTTTGCCTTTTCTAGGGCCTCAATTGCAGCATATGGAGGTTCCCAGGCTAGGGGTCTAATCGGAGCTGTAGCCGCCAGCCTACACCACAGCCACAGCAACGCCAGGTGAGCCATGTCTGCAACCTACATCACGACGGCTCATGGCAATGCCAGATCGTTAACCCACTGAGCAAGGCCAGGGATCGAACTCACAACCTTATGGTTCCTAGTCGGATTCTTAACCCCTGAGCCACGACGGGAACTCCTGGGGTGCTATTTTAAAAGGTAAAGTATTTTGGTATTCTTTTTCTAATATTTCATTGTTAGTATACAGAAATGTGATTGATTTCTGAAGGTTAACCTTATATGCTGCTACTTTGCTGAATTTGTTGATTAGTTCAAGTAATTTTGGGGTTGAGTCCTTGGGGTTTTCTGTATATAGTATCATGTCATCTGCATACAGTGACAGTTTTACCTCTTCTCTTCCTATTTGGATGCCTTTTGTTTCTTTTGTTTGTCTGATTGCTGTAGCTAGGACTTCTAATACTATGTTGAATAACAGTGGTGAGAGTGGGCATCCTTGTCTTGTTCCAGATTTTAGCAGAAAGGCTTTTAGCTTTTCTCCATTGAGTATTATATTTACTGTGGGTTTGTCATAAATGGCTTTTATTATGTTAAGATATGTTCCCTCTATACCCTTTGGTAAAAGTTTTGATCATGAATGGATGTTGGACTTTGTCAAATGCTTTTTCTGCATCTATTGAGATGATCATGTGGTTTTTGATTTTTCTCTTGCTAATGTATTATATGACGTTGATTGATTTGCGTATGTTAAACCATCCTTGTGTACCTGGGATGAATCCCACCTGGTTGTGGTATATGATCTTTTTTATATGTTGTTTGTTTTGGTTGGCTAAAATTTTGTTGAGAATTTTTCATCTATATTCATCAAAATTATTGGCCTATAGTTTTCTATTTTTCGTGGTAACTTTGTCTGCTTTTGGTAGTAGGGTGATGGTAGCATTATAGAATGTCTTTGGGAGTGTTCCTTCTTCTTCAAATTTTTGGAAAAGTTTAAGGAGGATGGGTATGAGTCCCTCTTTGTATGTTTGGTAGAAATCACCTGTGAAGCCATCTGGTCCTGGACTTTTACTTGTAGGGAGTATTTTTATGACATACTCTATTTCATTTCTAGTGATCAGTCTGTTCATTTGATCTATTTCTTTTCGATTCAGTTTTGGCAGGGTGTAAGTCTCTAAAAAGTTGTCCATTTCATCTAGGTTGTCAAATATGTTGGCATACAATTGTTCATAGTATTCTCTCATGTTTTTTTTTTTTTTGTATTTCTGTAATATCCATTGTGACTTCTCCATTTTCATTTCTTATTTTGTTTATTTGGTTTTTTTCTCTCCTCTTCTTGGCGAGTCTAGCCAGAGGTTTGTCAATTTTGTTTACCTTTTCAAAGAGCCAGCTCTTGGTTTTATTGATTTTTTTTCTATTGTTTTTTGAACCTCTATTTTGTTGGTTTCCTCTCTGATCTTTATGATTTCCTTCCTTCTGCTGACTTAAGTTTTTTTGTTTGTTTGTTTTTCTTTTTCTAATTCATTTAGGTGCTGGGTTAATTTGTTGATTTGAGATTTTTCTTCTTCTTTGAGGAAGGCCTGTATTGCTATTTCCCCCTGAGCACTGCTTTTGCAGCATCCCTTAGATTTGGAGTGGTTGTGTCTTCATTATCATTTGTCTCAAGGTATTTTTTAATTTCCTTCTTGATTTCTCAATGACCCATTTGTTTTTTAGTAGCATGTTGTTTATTCTCCATGTAGTGTGTTTTCTTTCATTTCTTTTCCTGTGGTTGATTTCTAGTTTCATGCCTTTATAATCAGAGAAGATATTTGAAATAATTTCTATACTCTTATATTTGTTGAGGTTAGCTTTGTGACCCAGTATGTGATCTGGCCTTGAGAATGTTCCATGTGAACTTGAGAAGAATGTATATTCTGATTTTTTTGGATGTAATGTCCTGAAAATGTCAGTTAGGTCTAACTTTTCTATTATGTCATTTAGGATCTCTGTTGCCTTATTGATTTTCTGCCCAGAGGATCTGTCCATTGATGTGACTGAAAGAGTGTTAAAATCTCCTACTATTTTTGTATTCATGTCTATTTCTCCTTTAATGTCTAATAGTACTTGTTGTAGATACTTGGATGCTCCTATGTTAGGGGCATATATGTTGACGATTGTGATATCCTTTTCTTGAATGGATCCTTTTACCATTAAATAGTGTCCTTCTTTGTCTTTCTTTATGGACTTCATATTAAAGTCTATTTTGTCTGATATGAGTATTGCAACTCCTGCTTTCCTAACTTGTCCATTGCCATGAAATATCTTTTCCCAGCTCTTCACTTTCAATCTATATGTGTCCTTTGCCCTAAAGTGGGTCTCTTGTAGGCAGCAGATAGTAGGTTTTTGCTTTCTTGTCCAGTCTGCCACTCTGTGTCTTTTGATTGGAGCATTCAGTCCATTGGCATTTAAGGTGATTATTGATAGGTATGTATTTATTGCCGTTCTAGACCTTGTTTTCCAGTTGATTCTATGTTTCTCTTTTCTTTTTTTGGTTGGATGGTTTCCATTTATTTTATGCTTGAGTGCTTGTCTTTTCAGTATTTGTGGATGTGATGTTCCATTTTAATTCGTGGTTGCCCTGTTTTTTAAGTATATTAACACCTTCTTATATCTGCTTGCTGTAGCCTGATAGCCATATAGGCTCAAACACATCATTAAAAAATTTTTTTAAGTTTTAAAAAAAGAATATATTTTCTAATTGCCCTTCCCCATTAATGTATGATTTTGTTGTCTTTTTAAATTTTTATTTAGTTATTTATTTATTTTAGTATCTTCATGTTTAGATCTGTATGCTGGCTTATTTGAATGATTGCTTTCTATTTGTGATTTCCTCCATTCTATTTCTTACTTTTTACCTTTTTTTTATAGGAACCCTTTCAGTATTTCACTTAGAAAGTGTTTAGTATTGCTGTACTCTTTCAGCTTTTATTTGTTGGAGAAATTCTTTATTTCTCCTTCTATTTTAAATGATATTCTTGCTGGATAGAGTATTCTAGGTTGTGAATTTTTTCCCTTCAGCACTTTAAATATATCTTGCCACTCCCTTCTGGCCTGTAGTGTTTCTGTAGAGAAATCAGTTGATAGCCTTATGGGGGATACCTTATAAGTAACACCTTGCTTTTCTCTTGCTGCCTTTAGGATCCTCTCTTTATCTTTATCTTTTGCCATTTTTAGTATAATATGTCTTGGTGTGGTCCTGTTTGGGTTCAAATTGTTTGGGGACCTCTGAGCTTCCTGTATCTTGATGTCAGATTCCTTCAGATTTGGAAAGTTTTCAGACATAATTTCTTCAAATATATTTTCAATCCCCTTTTCTTTTTCTTCTCCTTCTGGAATTCCTATTATGGGTAGATTGGCCCACTTTATATTACCCCATAGATCTCTTATATTGCTTTCATGTTTTTTCATTTGGTTTTCTGTCTGCAGTCCTGATTGGGTGATTTCCATTATTCTGTCTTCCACATTGCTAATTCGTTCCTCTGCATTATTCAATCTGCTCTTTATTGCCTTTAACTCAGTTTGTACCTATGCAAATGAGTTTTCTAGTTTTTCTTGGTTCCTCCTTATATTTTCTTGTTCCTTCCTAAAGGAATCTACATTGCCGTTTGCATTTTCTTTTAATTCCTTGATATTCAGCCTTAATTCCTCAAGTATTTTCACCACCTCCCTTCTGAACTCCATTTCTGTGTCTGTTTCATTGTTGACTGCTTTAGATGAATTCTCCTGTTCCTTTAACTGGGGATGGTTTCTGAGTTTCTTCATCTAGCTTATGCTTTTCTTTTTCTGTGAGTTTGGGGAAGCCACACTGTAGTCTTGTAAGGCTACTTCTAGGCAATAGCACCTCTTGGTATTTTTCGGTGGGGTTACTATTTATTTTTGGTGTGGGAGTTTGAATATTTGGTGTCTCTTTCTTCAGTGTGAGCAAGCTGTTATCTCCCTGATGCTCTGTGTGTTTTCAGGGAGAAGGAAACAGAGGGTAGGGCCAGCAGTTTGTGCCTGCTCACTGGGCTCTCAACAGCAGCAAGGACCTGCAGGAAGGTGGCACTGGCTACTCCTAGTTGCAGGGCCCTGGGAAGTGGTAATGATCTCTAGGCAGATCTACCATGTGTCCAGAGCATTTGGCAGTAGCAGCAGCAGGATGTGTGAGTTCCCAGGGGAGTGAGAACCACAAAAGCTAGTGATCGACTGCAATGCCCCCCTTTGAGGTGATTGGAACTACAGGTGGTACCGGTTCAGGGACTCCTAGTGGTAGCAGGCCATGAACATCTCTAGAGCCAGTGATAACTGTGATGGTTTGGCCCCTCCACCTATAGACCATGCATGAAGCAACCCATCTCACTTAGCCCACATAGGAGGTGCTGTACAGGTTGTTCCTAGTTGCATGGTCCTGGGAAGTGATAGAGATCAGGCATATGGGTACTGCCCAGAGCACTTAGCAGTGGGAGCAGCGGGGTTGGTGTGTTCCTAGGAGTGCAAGAGCACCCACAAGTGGTGTTCAGTCCCAGTGCCCTCCTGTGTGGTGCCCTTGAGGTGACTGGGGCTGCAGGTGGTGCCTATTCACGAACCACTAGTGGTAACGTGTCATTCCCATCTCTGGAGCCAGAGATAACTGTGGTGGTTTGCCTCTGCCTCCTGTAGACCATGCAGGAAGTACCTCATCCTGCTTAGCCCCTACAGGGTGTGCTGCACAAGGTGCTCTTAGTTACAGGTTCCTGGGAAGTGACAAGTGTCTGGGAACTGCCCAGAATATTTGGCAGTGGCAGCTAAAGGGCAGGTGTGCTCCTGGGGGAGTGAGAGCAACAGCAGGTGGTGTTCTATTGTAATGTCCTTCTCTATGGTGCCCTCTGAGCTGGTTGGGGCTGCAAGGGATTTTTGTTCAGTTGTCCCCTCTGACAGGGGGCCACACCCACCTCTGGAGTCAGGGATAACTGCAGTGGTTTGCTCCCGCCCCCTGCAGGCCACCAGAAATTACCCTGTCCCACTTAGACCACACAGGAGATGCTGCACCACCTGCACCTAGTTGTATGGACTTGGGAGGGGACAAGTGTCTGGGTGCTGCCCTGAGGGTTTGACAGTGGCAGTTGCAGGGCAGGTCTGTTCCCAGGGGAATGATAGCAACAGTGTCTGGTGCTTGGTCGTCCCCGTATCACACTTAGCCCCCTAATGCCCTTAGCCAACACTAGAGGTGCCTGGCCACTGGTAGCCTGCACAAGAAGTGCCCAATCTCTAGTATAGGAGAAAAAGTCTTATGGATGGCTGCACTGGAGATGCTGGACCTGCAGGCAAGCAAGCAGCCTCTGTGTTGTGGGCAGTCTGCACCCCAGGAATCCTGGTCCAACACGGTCTAGCAAACTGCTTCCCATCACAGGTGAGCTGTGCCCAGAGATGCCTGATCCACAGCAGGCTAGCAAGGGGCTTCTGGTCACACGGCAGGGGCGGGGTGTGTCCAGAAGATGCTGGGACTGCAGCCATCTAGCAAGTGGCCTCCAGCTACAGCAGTTTACACTTGAGTTGCCCCACCCTTTGCAAGCTCCCCTTTGGCTGCCTGAGGTTTGCGCTTGATCTGCCCCACCCTCTGCACTGGTGCAAGGAGCTTCCTATGGTGGTCAGCCCCTCCTCCTCTCCTCCCCAACAATGGAGTCTTGCCTCTCTTGAGGGTGCAGACCTTCTCCCAGGTTCCTTCTGACCTGGTGTTCCTCTCCCCAGCCCATAGAGTATCACTCCACCACCATGGCACACTGCTCCTTAGCCCTCTAGGCTGTTTCCACACCATCAACCCCAGCCTTCTCCCAGGGTTGACCTCTGGAGCCTAAGTCTCAGCTCCCAGCCCCCACCCGAGCGTCTCAGGCTGTGGTGTCTGTGCTGGTGTTCAGATGATCTGTGAGGCTCCCACTCTGCTTTGCCGTGCTCAGTCCAGCTGCTGCACTTTTTTCGGGCTTTGAGGTCCCTATGGCTCAGCTGATCTTTCCGTCGGTGAGGTGGATTCCCAGGGTGTGGGTTCCTTTTCTCCTTCACAGCTCCCTCCCTGGAGTGCTGGTGCAGTCCTGATTCCTTTTTTTTCTCTTTTTTTTTTTCCTGCTGTTGTACCCAGTTATGTCAAGAGTTTCTTACCCTTTTTGGAAGTTTAAGTTCTTCTGCCAGCATTCAGTAGCTGTTTTTTGCAAGTCATTTTACATGTAGATGTGTTTTTTTTATGTGTTTGTGGTAGAAGATGAGCACAACCTCTTACTCCTCTGCCATCTTGCTGCCTCTCTTGTACCACATCTTCTTTATCCACTCCTCTGTCAATAGACATTTAGGTAGGTTTCATGGCTTGACTATTGTAAATAGTGCTGCAGTGAACATTAGAGTGCACATATCTTTGCAAATTATGGTTTCCTCTGGATAGATGCCCAGGAGTGGTATTTCTGGGTCATATAGTAGCTCTCTAGTTTTTTAAGGAACCGCCATACTTATCCATACTCTACACACCAATTTACATTCCCACCAACAGTGTAGGAGGGTTCCCTTTTTGCCACATCGCTCCAGCATTTATTTGTGGACATTTTGGTGATGGCCATTATGACTGGTATGAGTTGTTACCTCATTGTGGTTCTGATTTTTTTTTTTTCTAACAGTTAGTAGTGTTGAGCATCTTTGCATGTGTTTTTGGCCACCATCTGTCTGTCTGCTTTGGAGAAATGTCATTAGATCTTCTGTTAATTTTTTTGATTGGGATTTCTTTTATATATAAATCTGCATGAGATGTTTGTATATTTTGGAGATTAACCCCTTGTTGGTCACTTTGTTTACAAAGATTTTTTCCCATTTTGTGAATTGTCTTTTCATTTTGTTTATACTTTCCTTTGCTGTGCAAAAGATTTTAAGTTTAGTTAGGTCCTATTTATTTTTAAAAATTTTTTATTATAGTATAATTGATTGACAATGTTTCTGTCATACAGCAAAGTGATCCATTCACACACAGTTATGTGTGCTATACAGTAGACAACATTGCCCATCAATTTTGTTTTTATTTTCATTACTCTAGGAGGTGGATCTGAAAAGGTGAATCTGAAAATTGCTGCAATATATGTCAAAAAGTGTTCTGCCTATGTTTTCCTCCAGGATTTTTATAGTATCTGGTCATTTATGTCTTTAATCCATTTTGAGTTTACTTTCGTGTATGATGTTAGAGAGTGTTCTAATTCCATTTTTTACAAGTAGCTGTCCAGTTTTCCCAGCACAACTTATTGACGAAAGGGCTTTCTTCCATGGTATGTTCTTGCCTCCTTTGTCATAGATTAGTTTGCAATAGGTGCTTGGGTTTACTTTTGGGCTTCCTATCCTGTTCCATTGATCTATATTTCTGTTTCTGTGCAAGTATCATACTTTTTAATAACTATAGATTTGTAGTATAGTCTAAAGCCAGGGAGCCTTATTCCTCCAGTTCTGTTTTTTTTCCCTCTGCACCTACTTTCTGGAGGTTTTTTATTTATTTATTTATTTTTTATTTATCAGAAATGGGTATTGGATCTTGTCAAAAGCTTTTTCTGCATATTGAAAGGATCATATGGTTTTTATCCTTCAGTTTGTTAATGTGGTGTATCACACTGATTGATTTGTGGCTATTGAAGAATCCTTGAATCTCTGGGATAAATTCTACTTGACTGTGGTATATGATTCTTTTAATGTATTTTTTAATAATGATTTTTATTTTTTTCTATTATAGTTTGTTTACAGTGTTCTGTCAATTTTCTACTGTACAGAAAGGTGACCTAGTCACACATACATGTATACATTTTTTTTCTCACATTATCATGCTCCATAAGTGACTAGATATAGTTCCCAGTGCTATACAGCAGGATCTCATTGCTCATCCATTCCAAAGGCAGTAGTTTGCATCTACTAACCCCAAATTCCCTGTCCATCCCACTCTTTCCCCCTTCCCCTCTCCCTTGGTAGCCACAAGTCTATTCTCCAATTCCATGATTTTCTTTTCTGTGGAAAGGTTCATTTGTGCAGTATATTCGATTCCAGATATAAGTGATATTATATGGTATTTGTCTTTCTCTTTCTGACTTACTTCACCTAGCATGAGAGTCTCAAGTTCCATCCATGTTGCTGCAAATGACATTATTTTGTTCTTTTTTATAGCTGAGTAGTATTCCCTTTTAATGTATTGTTGGATTTGATTTGCTAATATTGGATTGGAAGGAAAAATATACAGTTGAGAAGGGAACCAGAGTGTTTTCAAATGTGCTGGTAATGCACTATTTCTTATGAGGAATAGTGGGTATGAAAATGTCTATGTATTTAAGTTATTTTTAATAGCTTTAAAACATTCATAAAAATAATTAAAATATTCCAGAATGGATCAAAAATTGGCAAATATGGAGTTCCCATCAGGGTACCAAATATGGAGTTCCCATCATGGCAAATATGGAGTTCCTATGAATCTGACTAGCATCCATGAAGATGCAGGTTCAATCCCCGGCCTTGCTCAGTGGGTTAAGGATCTGGCATTGCCATGAGCTATGAGGTAGGTCACAAGCACGGCTCAGATCCCACATTGCTGTGGCTGTAGTGTAGGCCAGTGGCTACAGGTGCAATTCGACCCCTAGCCTGGGAACCTCCACATGCTGCAGGTGCAGCCCTAAAAAAACAAAAAAAAAAAGTGGCAAATATATGGCTGGTTTTAAAACATAGTGTTGGAATATTGACTCGACATTAAAACAAAACTAATGTATGTCTTTACCTCATTCAAAACACCAAAATATTTTCAGATGGGTTGCACATTGAATCATAAGAATGTTATAACTTTTGAGTTATTAGATTTATACTTTTTATGCTTACAAAATCCAAATAGTAGAAGAAGTAATCAGTAGGTATTGATGCATTTAAGATAGACAAGCTTGCTATTCTCGAAGGCAACATGATGTATGTGCAAAAGAGCAGCCTGGCCTGTTATTTTGTAGGAAAATAAGTCATGCTTTGTGAAGATGAAATGTTTTAGTACTTAAAGCAGGTCAGCTGTACATGCTCACATCAAGTGTGCAATGTTTTTTCAGCTTAGGAACATTGTATCCTTCCTTCCCACCCAAATAAAAGTAACAGATGAAAAAGAGCTTGCTATACAGACTGACTACCGAGACTCTGCCTCTCTTAACCAGACCAAAAAATAACAGAACTTTTTTCTGTTTTTTTTTTTTCATTTAAAATGCTTAACCTTCAGGAACTGTGAGTTTTTGTATAGCTAGATAGGAAAACCTATCAATTTAGTGCAACAGAGGGAAATTTAGATAAGTTTGGGTGTCATTATCTCTGTTAGAATATGCACCTGTAAAGTGTATTATCCTCTATATGTAACATTACCATGAATTATATACCTGCACTGAGAGCAAGGCATATTTTTTATCCAAGGTTCTTTTTAGAAGGGGAATGTGTTATAGATTTATACCTTTGTATGACTCAGCATAAAGGAAATATTTTCCTAGACTCGAAGCAAGAGGCAGTACTTGAGGTAACAGGAAATGTGAACTTAGAAAACACAGGTTGATTGTAGACATGGCATGTCAAAATGCTCATAACCTTTAACTTCTATTAAAACAGCTATTCACTAGTCTTTCTTTACATTTTCCAGAAGTATTCTGATTAATCTAGATATTTCAGAACCCTTTTCAAAGTCAGTATTGGACTTTATTTATCACATGCGATACAAGTTTGAAATGTTCCCTCATGGACTCATTAAATTCATCTGCAACTGCTTTCTGAATCTTTTTGTTGAAATATGTACAACATTTCAAAGTAAAGTCAAACTAGCAGAAATAGCAAAGTACAGGGTAGTAGTGAAGTCCAGTTTTATATAATTCAGTGAAGGTCAAGAAACTTTGGTTTCTTTCAAGAAAACTCTGTGACTTTATAAACGTGACATAATGCAAGACAGCCAACCATTGCAGGAATATCCAGCACTGAGATTTTCCAGACAGGCATTGGATAGTTTCCTCAGTACAATTCTGGAAAATGGAGCCTCAGGAGATTGCCAGTCTGGAATGTTGTGTTATTTTGCTCAGTGGTCACTTGAAGGGATAAGAACAGTTGTAAGAGTGGAAAATGTTTCAATTCTCCAATTTCACACCAGATTGTATTCTATTGACTGATATGAAAAGTAGTATGGATGTAACCAAGGGTCAACAAACTTTTTCTGTAAGAGTCTGGATGGTAAATATATCCAGCTTTGTGAGCTATGAAGATCTCTGTCACAACTATTCAACTCTGTCAGTAGCACAAAAGCAGCCATAGAAAAAAAGATAGATGTGGCTGTGATTCATTAAAACCATATTTAATAACACAGGTGGCAGGTCATATTTGGCCCATGTACCATAATGTCCAATCCCTGTACTAAACCCTAAGAGTAGAATAAATCCAAACTCATAGTGTCCAGACCCAGGTAAAGGTAGAATTCAATAAAACTGACAGCAGTAGAAACTGTTAATGACTGTGGTCAGGTATCACGAGTGGGAAAGAAACATTTTTACTAATCTGCACAATTCCTATTCTTACATATGGAATTCAATCCCCCAACTGAGTGCAATGTAAAAAAAAAATGTGATCTATTATTTATGATTCATGAGGAAAGGAAAATAAGCTATAATATCCCAGGTCAAAGCTTGGCAGCAATTGAATATGTATTATCTATTACTAAGTGTTCATAATAAATAGCTGTAGAGGTTGAGAGGGCACCAGTCAAAACAAAGAACAGAAAAGACTGAAGCTAATTAAATCATAAAGAAAAGTAAAAATTATGCAGAGATTCACTGTGTTGTGGTAAATCTATTCCACTAAAATTTACAAAAAAGGGTTTCAACACAGGATGGCTCATACTTTATAATAGGCTCTATTTAGTGGGATAAACGATGATCCTTATAATACCCTTTGTTATTTGTGAAAAGATCACATTTCAAAGCACAGAAGGGGACCTCAAATGTTGTATTGTTCAGCCTTTTATCTCCAGGCAGGATTAATTAGGGTAATAGCTAGCATGTATCTAGTGCCTACTGTGTGCCAGGCATTTTCCACATATCTCTCCAATCCTCAAATCCTTTGAATCACAGCTTTGCTGCTGACTACCTTTCTGACCCTGGTCAATGAAATCAATCTCTCTAGACTGCCCTTTCTGAATGGGATCCTATGGAGTCAGCCAGTCCCCACACTGAAGAACTCCAGGTAAAGAGGTCAGAGGAAAACATCTTTTTTTGAGAGGTTGTTTTCAGGGATTTGAGAGACCATATTAACTATCTAAGAATAAAATTACACAGGGAAATATGCTAAAGCTATTCAAATGCTGAAAACTCATTCAAATGCTGTACAAATGTTGGCATTAAATGCATGCCTGTCTTGGAATGCTATGTGATCTTGGGCCAGTCTTCGAGACCTGGCTCCTCTTGCCTACAATGGCTACCAGAGAGAATGAGGAGGAAGAAGAAAGAAGATAAATAGTACTTTCTTCCTCCTCTCCTTGGCGTAACAAGCTGTGGAAGGGCAATAGCCATGTTATAGCACATAACCTTTAAAATCTTTCCTAGCACCTCTGGGCTTAAGTGCTCAGGATGCTCTAATGAGTGCAATTCAAGGGCTCAGCTCCTTCAATATTTCTTCTGGAACATTACTCAGGTATCACCTTTACTTTGTATCCTCCTCTCCTCTCACCTATAATGAGGAGTGTGTGAACTTTACCTCCGTGATGGACATGGGATTATTTACCACTTAGACATTTGCTCTAGTTTTATGTACTACTAGTTTCATGTCCCTCACGTTATGTTCCCACACGACAGGGACTATGACTTCTGTTGTTTCTGAGTTCCCAGTCCTTAAGTCTCTACTTGGCAAAAAGTTGGCATTCAAGTGAAGATTTCATTACATCCTTCACCTCTTTGAGGCCAGACATTGTATTAGGTGCTAAAAACATGGTGTGGTGGAGAAATAGACACAATTCTTGCTGTCGTGAATAGTCCTTATATTCCAGTTCAGGGATAGACATTAATTAAATAATCACACAGATGAATTTAAAATTCTGGTAATGACAAGTATTATGAGGTAGGGATGTTAAGGACAGAATATGTCTATGATCTTCAGGAGCTCTTAGTTTAAGGCAGATCAACAGGCAATCCTGAGACACAGTGATAGTGGAGAGTAAGGAAAGCATGAGGTGCTGTGGGATTCCCAGGGGGAAGGTTCTGGATGCTCTGGTGGTGAGGGAAAGCTGTCAGAGGAAGGAACGCTTTAGCTGACTTTTGTAAATATGAGTAGATGCGAAGTACATGGATTTGGAGAAAAGAATTTCAGGCAGAGGGGAGAATGTGGGCAAACATGTGACGATCAGAAATCACATGACTTGTGTGGGGCATTGCAATCATTTCAGAATTGTGAGTGAATGACCTAGAAGGATGGAGCTGAGAGAAGAGGCCACTGGAGAAAAAGCCAGAGACCAGATCAGGGAAGGTACCCTCCATATCCTGAGGTTCTTCAGAGAAAAGAATAGTAAAGGCTTTTAAACAAAGGAGTGATAATGGTCAGTTTTGACTTTTTAGATAAACTACAATGGCAACTTTATGAACGCTGGATTTAAGAATAAGGGGAAGTAGGAGGGAGAGTGTATACTGGTATCCCTGAGACAGAGAATACTGAATTGAATCAGGTTCCAGAAGAGCTCAGGCTTTGAAAAGATACTACCTTGGTTTACAGCCCAGTTGTGCAAATTTTCTATGTAAATTTGGGTAAGATATTTAATGTCCCATTGTCTTTGTTTCCTTGTCTATGAAAGATAGATAATGCTATTTATCACTTAGGTTTAAAATTGAGATTGAATAGGTTAATGCACATAAAATTCTCATAACCATGTCTCTCAATAAGTACTATACAAATGTTAACTGTTGTTATTCCTTTAGGAGAGAAAATGTACTTGTTCAGGTTTGAGTAGGCTGTTTCGATGCCTGTGGGATATCCATGTGACAATGACCAGACCTGGTTTTGCTCACCCCTGTATCCCTCCATACCTAACAAAGTGCCTGTTTCATAGTAGGTGCTTAGGATATGTAATTTCAGACAAATTGGTAAATGGATGAATGCATTAGATATATGTGAGACAGTTAGTTATACATCCAAAACCCATGGAGAATCGGGGGATGGAGGTAATAGACATGGCAATGTGGGCTATGGAACTGACTGAAACTTCCAAGGAAATTCCTGTAGGATGAGGAGAGCAGAAGAAAAAGGATGGAATCTTGCGCATCTTAGCTCAAGTTGCTATAACGAAGCATCATAGATTAAGTGACTTATAAACAGCAGACATTTATTTCTTACAGCTCTGGGGGCTAAAGTCTGACATCAGGGCACTAGTATGGTCAGGTTCTAGTGAGGGTCCTCTTCCAGGTTGTAGACTGCTGACTTCACATTATCTTCACATGGCAGAAAGAGCAAGAAAGTTCTCTGGGGTCTCTCTTACAAGGGGACTGATTGCACTCATGAAGGTTCCACCCTCATGAACTAATGACCTTCACTTCCAAATACCATCACATTGGCAGTAGAGGGGGGCAAGTGTAGAATTCCAACATATGGGTTTTTTGGGGAAATATAAACTTTCAGTCCATAACATTAGGAGACAGTATTTATGGGTCAGAGACAGCAGAAGAAAAGAGAATAGAGAGAGGATCAATAAAAACAAGATTAAAAATCTGGTGAACATGGTATCCAGAAGCTAAAAAAAAGCTTCTATGATAAAGAGATCCACAATGTCAAGTGCTTCAACATCTTTCAGTTTAAGTTTGACCACAAATTTTCAAGCCATGCTTTGCCACCCCTGCCCCCAGCAGATTTGATCCCAACCTCCTCTTTGTAGCCTCTCTATATCAGACACATACTTACTCCTTCCATGTAAACTGCATGGTTGTCTAGCTTCCTTCACTAGATTTTGAACCGCATGAAGGATACTCTCTCATCTTATTCATTGTATGTGACTGGTATCAAGCACAGGTCTTATGGTAGAAGGCAGGTTGAAAGTATCTTAAATGAACTGTGTTTACTTTATGTCAATAAATTGTCTCTAGGACATGATTTTCTAAAGAAAAAAATAAATAGGCACCATTATTTATGCATTTCCCAATTCTCATGAAATTGAGTGGGTGAAAGGAGGAGTCCAAAACTAAAGGGACATACGTCATGCACTGTATCGACTTTTTTTTCACACTTGATTATCCTACTGGGCTTGGGGGAAGCACTGTCCTGTTGTAATAAGTTACAGAAGGGTTTGATTTAAAAATCATGAACCTGGTAAAAACTAGAATGTGAACAACTTATTTGAATTTGACAGACACTCCATCAAAAAGCATTTAATAGGTATACTCACCAGTGACCTTTCAGACTCAAAGAAGGTAATATTTCTTCCCTTAGTGACAAAATTATACCCTAAGAATAGCTTACTCACTGGTGGTTTCTGTTAATATCATGATTTTTCATGCCTTGTATTAGGTTTTTATATCCCTGTGGCCAGGATCCATGTCTTGTTCGTCTTTATATCCCCATCACCTAACACAGTAACTGACAGCTAGTGGGTTCTTGGTAAATGTTCATCAAAAAGATTATTAGGTTTAAACCACTCATTAAGTATGTGAACTTAATGTAAAAGTAAGAAATGGTGCAATTTTAAATGTCAGCCTTAGTTTAGAATACCCCCTTCACAGTGGTATACAAGAGAACAAAGCTGTGAAGTTGTTCACTTCAACTTTATGAAGAAAACCAAAACCCAGAAAAACATGTTCACTCAAGTGCTTATGTGGGCTTGTAGCAAGATGGAGGAAACAGAAGAATTTCTGGTGAAAGTGTGTTTATAAAGCACACATATGGTGAAATGTCTATGCAACAGTCTTAAAGGAGATCTTATAACTAACCCTTCCTGACAAAGAAATTTTTCCTGAGCTGCATGGTGGGTGTGTAGGCACTGTTAAAATGACTCAGTAGTTTTTCAAAGGAAGCTTATAGGATTAGGTGATTTTATTCTTTAAAAATCCATCAGAATTAATATAAGTAATAATTATCTGAATGAATCCTGCATGAATTTGGCTAAATTTAGATGAATTTATGAATAATATTCAGCCCTACAATAACTAATGTTTGATCTCATGCAACTCTATATCCAAAAAAAAAAAAAATACAACTCAAATAGAAGAGGGGCAGACAATCTAAACAGACATTTCTCCAAAGACATACAGATGCATGAAAAACATATGAAAAGATGCTCAACCTCACTAATTACTAGAGAAATGCAAGTCAAAACTATGCAGTATCACCTCACACCAGTCAGAATGGCCATCATTAACAAGTCAACAAATAATATATGCTGGAGAGGGTGTGGAGAAATGGCAACCCTCCTACATTATTGATGAGAATGTAAATTGGTGTCCTTTAAAAACTAAATATGGAACTACCATATGATCCAGCAATCTCACTCCTAGGCATATATCCAGAGAAAACCGTAATTTGAAAAGATACATGCACCCCAATATTCACTGAAGCACTATTTACAATAGCCAAGACAGAAGCAACCAAAATGTCCATCAACAGAGGAATGGATAAAGAAGAGGGGATACTTATATACAGTGGAATATTACTCATCCATAAAAATGAAATAATGCCATCTGCAACAACATGGATGGACCCAGAGATGATCATATTAAGTAAATCAGAGAAAGACAAATATATGATATTGCTTATATGTGGAATCTAAAATAATACAAATGAACTTATTTACAAAAGCAGACTCACAGATTTAAAAACCAAACTTATGGTTACCAAAGGAGAAACATGGGGGAAGGGATACATTAGGATGCTGGGATTACACACTACTATATATAAAACAGAAAAATAACAAGGATCTACAGTATAGCACAGGGAACTCCACTCAATATTTTGTAGTCATCAGTATAGGAAAAAATCTGAAAAGAAATGGATATATGTATATGTATAACTGATTCACTTTTCTGTACACCTGAAACCAACACAACATTGTAAGTCAACTATATTCTAATACATTTTTTTTAATTTGGTATTTAAATGTAAATGATACTGGTTGAATAAGGAAGACCTCTGTTTTGCCTTTAAAAATTTATTTATAAATTAATATATGATAAAATATTTTGATATACACTTCAAGGGGCTTTAACACATGCATAAATTTGTGTAACCACAAGCATAACCAGGATACAGAAGAGTTCCATCATCTCCAAATCTCCCTTGTGCTTCTTCTTTGCAGTTACATTACTTCTACTCTCTATCAATCATTGATCTGTTCTCCAATACTATAGCTTTGTATATTCAAGCATAGTATATAGTTGGAATCAGGTATGTTTTATTTTGAGGTTGGCTTTGTTCACTCAGCATGATTCCTTTGCTATTTATCCAAATTGTTATGTATATTGTGTATGTACTTATCAATGGTTCATTTATTGGTGCTGTATAGTATTCCCTTGCATATACTGTATAATTTGTTTATCCATTTACCCATTAAAAGTCATTTGAAATATTTCTAGTGTTTGTAAATTATAAGTAGAGCTTCTAGAAATATTTGCATACAGGAGTTTGTGAACATTATTTTCTTTATAGTAAATATCTTGCAACAGAATATCTAGGTTATAAGATCAATTCATGTTAACTTTTTATAAACAGCCAAACTCTTTTCCTTAATGGCTGTACCATGTTGCATTCCTACCAGCAATAAGTGGAAAGTCCAGTTTCTTTACACCTTCACTAGCATTTGTCATAATTTTCAATTGTAGGAATTCTAATAAGTATGTAAGACTATCTCCTCGTGGTTTTATTTTGCATTTATCTAATGTGTAATGATATTGAGCATATTTTCATGTGCTTATTTGTCACTATATTTCTTTAGTGAATCATGCCTTCAAATATTTTGCCCCATAGTTAAATTTTTTCTTACTGTTGAGTATAATGTATTCTTTATATATTCTTACAAGTCCTTTATCATATGTACGTGATATATTTTTTGTAGCTTGACTTTTTTCTTAACAGTATTTTTCTGAGAGCTATTTTTTTATTTTTAATGAACCCCAATTTAGCATTTTTTTTCTTTTAATGGTCACACTTATGTTGTCATCTCTAAAACCTCTTTGCTTAACTACAAGTCATGAAGAGTTTCTATTATGTTTTCTCTTAGAGATTTTACATTTTTATATTTTATATTTCAACCTATGAGTTAATTTTTATATAAAACTATAGGGTTTATTATTTTCATATGAATGTCTGTTTCAGCACCATTTTTGAAAAGTATTATTTCTCTATTGAAATGTTTTGGTATATCTGGAGAGAAATCAATTGTCATATTTCTATGGGCCTATACTGTCAAAAATAAAGCCAGACATTAGTTAAAGTGGTAAGGACAGATTTTAATCAGTAATATACTACTGCAATAAGGAAAAGAGCCCAGCATAAACTCAGCTTGATTTGTGTAGAGATGAGATGACCAGGTATTTTAAAGGGTGAATAAGGGACTAGGAAAGGGGTGAGTGGGGACTCAGTAGAATGAGGGAGGTGAACAATTACAGAAAGTACCAAGGGAGAGATTGGTCTATGTGAAACCCATCTGGGTTTGCTTATTGAACTTAGGCTTCTACCTTCCCACAGAAGCTGGGAAATGGCTGTATCTTCAGGTGTTGGCTATAACAAGTAATAAATTTGGGGACTATCTTAAGTTTTCTCATGCAGGCACTTTAAAGGGGCTTGAGTCATCCTAGGAAATGGAGCGTTCAGCTATTACAAACTATGTTAGTATCTGTTCAAGTCTTATAGACCAAAGTTAAGGCCTTATGGAGAAGTGCCCAGAAGATCCTGGATGGAGTTGGGTCAAGAAGAAAGGATCTTTGGCAATGCTGAACACTTCCTTCTGCTCCTTTGATCTATGTGTCTTTCCCTTCACTGATATCATGCTATATACATTACTGTAGATTTATAGCAAGTCTTATATAGTAGTATGCATCTTCCACTTTTATTCTTCATTTTAAAAGTATTTCAGTTCTTCTGTTTCCCATGTCTCCCATATAATGTTATTGTTAGGAACTCAGATGAACTAGAGAGAAATGAATTATCAGGTATGGAAGTAATTGATTAAAACAAAACCAAATAGTCTAAATAATAGTCTAAATCTTCAATCACTTGCTGTCATAGTATAAATGAGGCTAAATCAAAGAAAGCATTGACTTCCCCATGTTCCACTGTCCCCCATGGAGTAGGGTAGAGTATGCTGGATTGAAGGTCAGGTGGATCAGCACAAATGTGGGTTTCATTTAACTGGTGAGAGAGAGAGGGAGGGAGAGGCAAATATGAATGAATGAATGAATGAATATACATAAATGACAATACAGAAATAAGATTTTTGAGAAAACAAGAGGGGGTGCCCTCCAGTGCACAAGTGATAAGGATGGGTTTGATACTAATAGGGATACTCCCACCACTGTAATAGACAAGAGGAAAGGCATGTGAAATGGGTACAGAAATAGAAGCAGATTGATAGGTTTGGTTGTGGATTGGTAAAATCTCATCCATGGGCTTCTATTTTCTCAGTAAAATATGAAATCAAGTCATTAGTTTGGTGAGATAAGATACTTGAGATGTAATGTCAAAAAGTCAATTTGAAAATTAATAAACTCAGAAGGGATGTCCAGTAGGATGGTCTGGCAGTGTTGGGTGCCCGTTTTGAGTTATATGCACATACTGACTAACATGTTATAACATGTTATAACATGCTAATAAATATCAATTCTTTAAAAATACAAGCAGGTTAATACTAAAGATATGCTTTATAATTTACTTTTAATAAAATGCATTTCAGACATTTCCTTTCCCAAGACATTTGTAAATATGATTTACTATGTTCATTTAGTAGCTGCATTGTATTCTATAGTGTGGATGCATTAAAATTTATTTGGCCAAGGGAAAATTTCCAAAATTTAAGTTTAATTCAATAACCATTTCCTGGAGGTAGGAAAGATGGGAAAAAATTGAGAATGCAGAATGCAAGTATTTCTCTAGGGATATGGTTCATTTAGGAATAACAATAATAATTCACATATTCAACATTGCATTCTTTCATTTCAGAAAACTCTTTAATGACTGAAAACTATATGCCATATGGACAAGAATTCGCTTCAGAAGGTGAAATAATTGCTTTAGTTTAGAAAGAATAAACAGAATATGAGATGACAATGAAATAAGGTCTTTAAGTATATAGGATCACAATCTTTCTATGTGGTTGGTAATTTAGTGTTACTTGATTGTGGCCAGGATTTTTTCCTACTGAATAGACCCCCAGAAATATCTTTTCCCATCAGATATGTTGTATCTTTGTCATTTGGTTTTTATTGAAAGTTCCTGGAAATTTTCAATGAACACTGCAGTGGTGATAAGCAAAGATGTGGTTGAGTCCAAGTTCCAAAATCTTACATCTGTGCCATTTTTGCATAGTCACCCTTTTTTATGCTTAAGTCTGCTAGGGAGCAGCACCTGTGGTATAAAGAATATTATGGACTGCTGCCTGAATATCCCATTTACCTTGAGTTTTCTCTTCTTCCTGACTAAGCTCCCTGTTGCCCTGCCCCCACAATAAATATGACATTTCATTCCTCTTACTCAAAAGTTGTCTCTCCACCCCTGCCTTTTTGTTGTCTGTCTCTATCCTTGTCTATCCTATCTCTAATAAACACATCTTCCTCTGAGTGATGGGTAGAATAATAGCTCAGCATCATTAGCAGCACTGCCCTTCTTATACTAGAAAATAAAAAAAAGTCAAATGTCTAAATATAGAGCTGAAATTAGGAAGTATGTGTTCCAATTTTTGACTCACTCCATCATTTGCTTGCTGTGGGGACCACAGGGAACTGCTTGACCTCTCAGTTTCCTTTGGTTCAATGAAGGAAATAATTCTTGCCTTGCCTTCCAGATGTAGGTGAGTAATTAATGGTTATGGAGTCCTTTGAAACTCAAAAAGGAAGCTGCAAAAGCAAATCACTCACAGAATTCACCTCAGTTTTTTTGAAGTAATTTACACAGGAAAATAAATAGTTCAGATGTGGGAGAGAAAACCATGAAAGTTGAAACAAATTCATCCACAAATTCACAAGAAGATTCTGGAAGGAGACAGGAAGCTATTTACTCCTGTCTTTCCCTCCTGGACTTCGGGCTGTGCACTCTCATGTACAGTCCCTCCCTGACAGTTCACCTCAACTAGTTGCCTTTGAAAAGGAATGGAGATTTGAGCCATAGAGACCCAGTTACATACCCAATTCCACCACTTTCCCCCTATAAGAAGTAGGGCAATGACTTGTTACATGGTTCACCTTTTTCTGTGCCTCAGTTTCCTTATCTTGTACAATAGCAATTACCATTACAACACTGAACTGTCAATGAGAATTAGGAGTTTCATGGGACATCCATTTATTTCCACTTTTTGGAAAGGAGAGGTTATATGGCAAAGCTGCAGTGTAAGCGGCCCTGGTGACAGCTGACAGCCCCGGTAGGACACTTCAGAGCCAGGTAGAGTAGAGTTTGGGTCAGGCTTTTTGCGCTTGCCTGAGTGTGTGTTCCCCTATAACTTTCAACCACACAAAGTGTGTGACACCAGGCCAAATTCCCCTATTCTGCAACCAGAACCGGTATCAAGAATGTCTTAAACAAAGGAGAGCACTGTATACCTTCTAAAATATACTTGTTGAGCTTCAGACACTAAGACAATAAGGCAAGGATCCACTGGAGGACATGGCATCTGAGGACCCCCACGTTTCTCAGAGAATAAGGGATGCATACAAGTGGACAATTTCTGAGATAGTAAAGCCACAGATGATAAGGATGTGCACATTTTCAGTGCAGGTTTTCCTATAGAATCCTTGGGGTGATTAATTATCCCTCAATGTAAAATCTGAACTTTCTGAGAGCAGGGAGCAACTGAACTGGGTCTCTGAAATTCTGCTCAGTCCTCATATGAGTACAGGGAAGTAGTTTTGATTATGTCACAGGTAGCAGAGTTTCATCTTCTCATCTCATTATATAAGAAGACAAATATGTAATATCAACCAAAGAGAAGAAAGGATTCCTTCAGTCATTTGCATGGGAACACATAAAATGATGGTGACTTTTATGCATAGCTCATTTATGACTGTTATCATAGCAATATTTTGTACTACCAAAATATCTAGAAAAAGTCAAATCCTTACCATGAAATAAGTGGTAATGCTTATTTTAGTGCATTATATTATAGGTGTTTATGAATAGCACTGTTTTCTTCACTAGAATCTGGCATGAGAACATGTATTATTTATTTCTCTATTCCTCTAGTACATCTCATGGTACTAAATACTAGAGTGTCTCAAATTCTAGCCCCAAAAGATTATGTTTTCAAAACATACTGAAAGAATTATCATTTAAAAAAGTTGTTAAATACCATAAACATAAAACACAATGATTATTACATTTTAATATTTGGGGAGAATATTTAAATGATCAGAGTAGAAAATGAGGTAATTGAAAATCGAAGTACATATTTTATTAAACTAATTTTTAAAAGGAATTAATTATCAGAAGACTTGATAGGCCTGAGTATGGCCATGGAGGGTTTCATTTAACATATATATGGTGATTAGAGAACAGAATCAGAGAGAAAAGAACTGAATGGTGAGACAAAAAAGAATATTTCTTATTTTGTTTATAAGAGTTTTACATGATTTACGTAGAAATTATTTTAAAAATATTTTAATATATAATAAAAATGGATTTCCTAATTAAACATTCCCTTTGCTTTAGCGTAATATCTTCTGATTTTATAGATAATAGTTACATAGAATATTATACGTATATTATCAGAAATCACTACACTAAAATGAAAACTAAGATAAATGGATATATCAATTAGCATTCACATTAATATAACAGAATAGGTGTTTGTTTATGAATAGCACTAACAAGTACAAAATAACAAGGCTATAATTAATGTCATTAAATATACTTTGAAACATGGTTACTACTATTATTTGTTTAATCCATATCCCTTTGTGATCCATTTAGGTAGTTTCACTTTTTTGGAATATAATGCAAATACCCCTCTGGGTACACATAATTCTACCCACATCTTTGAATGTATGTCTGAATACATCCTTCCTAATGGTTCCTACAAAAAGAATAATTAATCTATAGATGTGTGGCAAATTGCTTTTGATGAAATTAGATAATATTTAAAATACCATGTTATGCAGATAACATATGGTTACCAAAAGGGGGGGAGGGAGGGATAAATTAGGAATTTGAGATTAGCAGATACAAACTATTATAAAGAAAATAAACAACAAGGTCCTACTGGATAGCACAGGGAACTTTATTCAGTATCCAATAATAAATCATAATGGAAAAGAATACATGTATGTATATAAATATATATGTAATAACTGAATCACTCTGCTGTACTCCAGAAACTAACACAGCATTGTAAATCAGCTTCAGCTTAAAAAATGGAAAAAAAATAGCATGTTATAAAATGAAATACGGCCTAGAAAAATTCCTAAATTGAAGCCGTAAATCCCCAATGTGACTGTTTTTGGAGATGGGGCCCTTAAGGAGATAATTCAGGTAAAATGAGGTCAAAGGGCATGACTTAATAGGATAGGACTGGTATCCCTATAAGAAGAGAAAGAAAAGTTCTTGTGGCGCAATGGAAATAAACCTGACTAGTATCCATGAGGAGGCAGATTCGATCCCTTGCCTAGCTCAGTGGGTTAAGGATCCCGTGTTGCCATGAGCTGTAGTGTAGATTACAGATGAGGCTTGGATCTGGGGTTACTGTGGCTGTGGTGTAGGCTGGCAGCTGTAGTTCCGATTCTACCCCTAGCCTGGGAAGTTCCATATGCCCAGGTGTAACCCTAAAAAACAAACAAAAAAAACAAAAAAATATTGGAAGAGACATGTGCACAGAAAACATGTGAGGACATGGTAAGAAGATGGCCATTCGCAACCTAAGGACCAAGGCCTCAGGAAAAACTAAGGAAGCTAAACCTTGATCTCAGATGTCCAATCTTCAGAGAACTGTGAGAAATACATTTCTATTGTTGAAGTTACCCAGGCTGTAACATTTTGTTATGGCAACTCCAGCAGACTAAGACAGCCATTTTCTTTGTATTAGGTGATTTTAGCTGTATTTTACTACTATATTTGGCTTCCTATTTTAGCAAGAAACATTATGTACTTATTTTATTTGCATCTTCTTGATAAATACTAAATTTAGGTATTTGAATATAAAGCATTTGTACTCATTTTTATGTGAGTTGGCCAGACTGCTGCTAATCCCTTTTTTTCATTTTCTATATATTTTAGGGTTCTCTTTAAAGCTTGCATATCTTTATAGATTAAGAGTTGTAAGCCTTATAATATCTTTGCAAAGATTTTCCCAGTTTTCTTGCTTGCTCTCTCTCACTCCAAATACACACACACACATAAAGTTTTCAAAGTATTTAAATCAATATTACTTAAAATTTTACATAATATATGTAACTGTGCATTTTATAATTTTATATTTCATTTTGTATATACAAAAACTCTTTAAACCTTCCAGAATTGTTATTGTTTCATTTGCTAAGTCATATAATTTTTCTATTATAATTTATTGACTAATTTGTCTCCTATAGATTGGACATTGCTACCTTTATCTTGTTATAAATTGGAATATATGCTATGGTTAGTTCCTGAACTATAACTAGTGTTTTTTTTTATTTTCTTCTGTTATTAAGAGTTTAGTTTTTAAATTTTGTTATAGCATAGTTGACTTACAATGTATTAGTTTCAGGAATACAGCAAAGTGAATCAGTTATAAATATATCCCTTGTTTTTTCCTATATAGATTATTATAAACTACTGAGTAGATTTCCCTGTGCTATACAGTAGGTTCTTGTTAATCAGCTATTTTACACAGTAGTGTGTACATGTTATCCCAACCCTCCCAATTTCTCCTCCCCCCTCCCGCAGAAGTTTAACCTACGGCAACCATAAGACTGGTTTTGAAATCTGTGAATTTCTGTTTTATAAATAAGTTCTTTTATATCATTTTTATTAGATTCCACATATGATTGATATCATATGATATTTGTCTTTCTCTGACTTACTTCACTTGTGTATGATAATCTCCAGGTCCATCCATGTTGCTGCGAATGTCATTATTTCATTCTTTTTATGGCTGAATAATATTCCATTGTATGGCTGGAGAATATTCCATTCTTCTTTATCCACTGTTCTTTCATTAAACATTTAGGTAGTTTTCATGTCTTGGCTACTGTAAATAGTGCTGCAATGAATATTTGGGTGTATGTATGTTTTTGAATTATGATTTTCTCTGGATAGATGCCCAGGAGTGGGATTGCTGGATCACAAGATAGTTCTATTTTTAGTTTTTTAAGGAGCCTCCATACTGTTTTCCATAGTGGTTGCACCAGTTTACATGCCCACCAACAGTGTAGGAGAGCCCCCTTTTCTCCAAACCCTCTCCAGTATTTATTGCTTGTAGACTTTTTGATGATGGCTGTTCTGATATGTGAGGTGGCTGATACCTTGTTGTTTTGACTTCCATTTCTCTAATAATTTGTGGTGTTGAACATCTTTTCATGTGCCTTTTGGCCATCTGTGTGTCTTCTTTGGAGAAATATATATTTAGATTTGCCCATTTTTTTTGGCGGTGTTTCTTTTTCAGTATAAAGCTCCCTGAGATGTTTGTATATTTTGAGATTAATCCCTTGTTGGTTGCTTCACGTTTTTAGAGCAGTATTAGTTTCATAGCAAAATTGAGGGCAAGTTACAGAGATTCCCCATATAGCCCTTGTCTGCACGTATGGATAGCTTCCCCTTTTCTCAGCACCCCAACCAGAGTGGTACATATCTTATAATTGATGAACCTACACTGATACATCATTCTCACCCAAACTCCATAGTTTACACTTGGGTTAACTTATGGTATACATTCAGTGGGTTGGATAAATATATATAATGGCATGTATCCACCATTTCAGTATTATACAGAATCCTTTCACTGCTCTAAATATTCTGTGTCCTTATCCAGTCATACCTCTCTTTGATTCTAACCCCTAGAAAACACTGATCTTTTCACTATATCCAGAGTGTTTGCCATTTCTAGAATGTTGAATAATTGGAATCATACAGTATGTAGATTTTTCAGATTGTCTTTTTTCACTTCATTTAAGGTCCTTCCATGCATTTTCATGGTTTTGATAGCTCACTTTTTTCTTGGGGCTGAATTAATATTCCATTGTCTTGATGAATCACAGATTATTTACCTACTGAGGGGTACCTTGTTTCTAAGTTTTGGCAATTAGGAATAAAGCTGCTATAAACATCCACATGTAGGCTTTGTGTGGACATAAGCTTAACTCCTTTGGGCAGATACCAGGGAGTACAGTTGCTAGATCATATGGTAAGAGTATGTTTAATTTATAAGAAGCCACCAAACTGTCTTGGCTGTACAATTTTACATTCCCACCAGCAGTGAATGAGAGCTTCTCTTGCTCCACAGCCTGGCCAGTGTTTGGTACAATCACTGTTCTGGGTATTGGCCATCCTAATAGGTACGTAGCTGTGTGTCATTGTTGTTTAATTTGCATTGCCCTGATGACATGTGATGTGGCACATCCTTTCGTATGCTTATTTACCATCTGTACATCTCCTTCACTGAAGTGTCTGCAAAGGTCTTCGATCTACTTTTTAACTGAGTTTTCTTGTTGAATTTTAAATGTTCTCTGTTATTTTGGCCATTGGTCCTGTCTCAGATGTGTCTTACACATGTATATATTTTATCCCAGTCTATGGCTTGTCTTCTAATTCTCTTGACATTAATTTTCACAGAGCAGAAGATTTTAGTTTTAATGCGGTTGTTTATTTTATGGGTTGTTACCTTTTATGTTGTATTTTAAAAGTCATTGCTATACTCAACATCATCCATGTTTTCTCATATATTATCTTCTAGGAGTTTTATACTTTGACATTTTAGTTAGGTCTTTGAATCACATAGAGTAAATCTGTGTTAAGGGTATAAAGTTTGTCTGTGTTTTAATGTCAGGGTTTAATTTATTAATTTGTTTTTTCAACTTCAGCCTTTTAACCATATCTGTTGCTATAGTTTCCATATAGTCCTTATTCTCCATCTACAGTTATCATTTTATGTGATTTATATCCATGATTTCTTCCTACCTGGTACTTATTCCTGTATACTCTCATAAGCCCTAGCTTGTTGCAACATTCATGAATAGCTATGATTTATTTTGGATCTTTTCATTACTTCTTTAGTTGTTACCTTGATGCTGGAGACACCAAGATAAATAAGACATATTCCCTATAATCAAAGTGATAAATACACAAGCATATAATTTCAGCTAGGTTTAAGGGCCATTGTAGAGAAGTCCGAATAATGTATCAGAGCACAAAAATTGTGTGCATAAATTTGGTAGGACAATCATGGGGAAAACAGAAGAGTGGAGGTCATTTAAAGCAAAGGGAACACTGTATGCAAAGGCATTAGGATATCTGTGGAGAATAGAATCTCTATGTGGGTGGAACTGAGAGATTTTGGCAAAGATTGAAGTTATAAAGGCTCTAGAAGAGAGAGGAAAACTTGGGGGCCAATACCAATGAGTTTTGATTTTATCTTATGTGAAATAGTTGTGGTCAAAGTATTGGAATGGGGGACACAGGCAGAGGGTTTAATATGTGTAAGCAGACAGTGGCACAATCAGATAAGTGTTTAACCAAAATGGATGGATGGATAAATACTTATCTTCTAAAGGGAGATAATTCACTCCCTGTTTCCCTGCAGAATTTGCTATAGATTAGGGCACTATCTTCTTGGATTACTCTTCCTTCTTGCTATACAATAACCTGTATAGGGTGCCCAAGTCTTGGAATTTAATGGTCTTTCAGGGAATTGACAGATGTCACAGATATTTAGAAGAAGTTCCAAACATGAGAGTTCAATAATAGCTGCCCAGATGTGACTGTTTTGAGATAGACAACTGATATTTACTATAGAAAGCCTATTGAAAGCAAATGGTGACAATTTAAGAGATTAAATCTCAAGAAAATTGTGTGTATCAGATGGTCTTCATCATCAAGTTCTCTAGAGGGACCCAGCTGGACTCCTAATAGAAAGTTGCAACTTGCTATTATTATTATTTCTATCATTACCAACAGCAACTCGGGCATTGGCTGGGAAGATTGCTGACTATTGATGCTTTTTTACAAGTATGCTGGACTGAATCTGGGAACTGTGGAGTAGGCATGTGACTTTGTTATCAGTAAGAGTAGATAAGGAAAATCTCTAAAAAGCACCTTGTTCAGTGCAAAATTTAGGACCTGCCACTACCTTTTCTGCTAGAGTAAATCACATCTAACACACAAAAAAAGCTCTTGAAACAAAGCAAAATAAAGCTATAGTCCTAAGAAATAGGAGGTGAATTTTCTGTAAAGTATTATATAACTTTGGAAATTATATTTTAAAAAGCTTTCAAAGAAATGTGGCAATTGTACTTGTTTCTATCTCTCCTTTGTTATTCACATGGAAATTCACTGTGACATGCAAAGTACTGCACTTTATCGTGAAATAATTAAACTTTAGAAAATGACCCAAAGTAGAAGCATTCTTAAATGCCTAAAACAATATTGCTGGCAGGGTCCCCAAACTCTCAGACTCTAGGTAAGTGAATTAAGCCCTCCAAATGAGAAATGATTTGTACAGTTTTACCCAGAGATAGTTCTCAATATGATATGCCGTCTACTATATCCTGTTTTGCAGACACTGTGCCAAGATATTTTAAAGTATATTATCTCATTGTTAACTCCATCACACATAGGGAATGAAGACTTAACAGAGGCTTACCTTGCCCAAGGTAACACAGTTTTTAAAGATATTGACCTGGGATTCAAATTTGGGTTTGTCTTATTTTAGAGCCCCCGCTATTTTGGGGGGGAAGGGTTGCATTAAATTTAAAAAATTATTATAATTGATTTACAATGTTTTGTCAATATCTGCTATACAGCAAAGTGACCCAGTTATATATATATATATATATATATATATGTGTGTGTGTGTGTGTGTATATATATATATATATATATACACATATACACATTATTTTTCTCATATTATCTTCCATCATGTTCTATCACAAGAGATTGGATATAGTTCCCTGTGTTATACATTAGGACCTTCTTGTTTATCCATTCTAAATGTAATTAATAATTTGCATCTACTAACTCCAAACTCCCCATCCATCACACTCCCTCCCCTTCCCCTTGGCAACCACAAGTCTGCTCTTGATGTCAGAGCCTCTGCTATTATCTAGGATCTCTCGTCCAGATCAGACTATTTCCTTTACTCTCCCCATGTCACCACTGATTAATTTTAGCTACTGAATTATGAGAAACACAATAGCTATCTGGGTTTACACACTTAACTGAAAAAAAACATCACATAGAGTATGTGAAGGAAGTAACAAATTTATAGTCTCTAGTGAAAAAAAAAAACAGCCAATTTCCTTTCTTTGGTTTTGAGATAGTTCTGCCAATAAAAGTGATTCCACCTTTCCTTTGAAGACATGAATGGATAAGTAGAACACATTACATCACAGTAATAGCCATATAGTGACCAGAGTGACCTAAAAGGAGAGCATGTTTGAATGGGATAAACATGCTCCTTCCTGCCTCTTCAAACATTGTGGACACACATCATAGTTTTACAGTTATTTTGAGTTATAACAACAACTTGATCTCATGTAATACAAGCAAAGGTTAATGAACATATAATGCTCTGATTCAGGGCCTAATATCTTTGCACAAATCTGCTTGTTCCACTACATATTTTTTTCCCTCCAACCTTTATTCTATACTATAGCTAGAATGGTGTTTGAACAATGTAAGTGTGATCCTATTCCTATCTATCTTAAAAACTATACAATTTTTCAACATGAGCTCCCTCATACTCCTCAGTATACATACCAGGCACCATGGTTAACACTGCATTAAAATTACCCCCAAACTTAGTGGCATAAAAACACACGTTATGTTACATTATGATTTTTGTGGGTTGCTTGGGCAGTTCTTCTGTTAGTGTAACCAGGGTTCATTCAAATGGCGGCATTTAGCTGGTTGATCAATTGGAAGCTGGGCTCAGCTGGGCAGCCTGGCAACACTTGTGGTCTTTCATTCTCAAAGAAGCTGGACCTGGAACTGCTTCAGAACCAGTGTGACTGGGGCCTGTTTGGCTTTGAATGAGAACTGAAAGAGAAAAGATGTAACCATATAGACCTAGACTGAAATAAGATGGTGGCTCTCAAACTAAATTGAGTATGCTTCAGAATAGCCGGGGGGGGGGGGGGCTTGAATAACTCAAGATTGATGCATTCCACCTTTAGTCAAAAGTAGGCATGTCTATGAAGTTCCTAAGTAAGTCTTAACACTGTTCAGACCTCTAAACAAGACATAAAAGCTCTTGGTGTGAGGGTGGTGCTAGCAAATTGCAGCTTCCTTTAGCACCGCGGTGGAAGTGGTTTGCTTTGGAACCCATTAGAGCAGATGGAAAAGAGGACATCACGTCTGACTATTGGACTCCCCTACCTATAATTTATTTATGTATCTACAACACCTATCCTGACATCCACATCGATCAGGAACTACATTGAACTGAGCTATATGTTATATTTTCCCTCATGAGGACACTGCTATTACTTATATCTAATAATGGTTGTAATAGAGTATTTAGAGGAATAAGGGAAAAGGTATTAGCACATATACATGCATGTTGGGGGATTCAGGAGGGTTTGATTTTATAGGAGTTTCAAGATTGCTACATTGTTTGTTTGTGAACACCAGATGCCTTTAATGGAACCTCTCTGCTAATACACATGGAAGCCAGACTCTTTCCTAAGAACTTCTCCACTGTCTCTTGGTAGCTGCCTCCCTGAGGAAACCCAGTTTATGTAAGGAAATTTTGCCAGTACAGGCACCACTTAAGGATCATGCTTTCCTCTCCCTTCTCTTAACTTCCTTCCTTCACATGAGTGGGGTCTGTCATTTCCCAGTTTGCTCCTTGGATTCATTTTTTTTTTTTCATAAAAAGGCAGACATCATCTAGTTTCAACTGTCAGGTGTTTAAAATATTTCATTTCAGGGAGTTCCCATGGTGGCCTAGTGGTAACAAACCTGACTAGTATCCATGAGGATGAGGGTTCAATCCCCAGCCCCACTCAGTTGGTTAAGGATCTGGCATTGCCATCCAACTGTGGTGAAGGTCTCAGACACGGCTTGGATGCTGTGTTGCTGTGGCTGTGGTGTAGGCTGCCAGCTGTGGCCCTAAAAAGACCAAAAAATATATACAGTTTTTTTAAAAAAATTCATTTCAACAAGAATTTCCCCCTAATCTGAAGTATCAAATACTGAGCTTTGGGAGAGCTAGCTTTCTGACTGTGGGCTGAAGGCCTTGGCTAGTCCCCTGGGCTCTACACTCTATTGATCAGAGTTTGCTAGATCAAGCTACAGAGGAATTAATTACAGAACCAAGACTTGCCAGTAGACATGACTAACTGCACATGGTGCACATAATGACCTGTTGTATTATGGGTAGGAACAGAGAAAGTTTATTGTGATTCACAGTGCACCTTTGCCAATAGTCAGCATAGTTATATTTGGAGACTTTTTTCCCAAGATTCAGAGCTTTGTATTCAAATACCTTTTTCTTTAATATTTCACACCCACACCAATACTTGATGGATAAGGAAATGCATGTTTATCTTTGTTTGTTTTTCTTTTTAGGGCCGCACCTACGACATATGGAAGTTCCCAGGCTAGGGGTCGAATCCAAGCGGCAGCTACTGGCCTATACCACAACCATAGCAATGCCAGATCCGATCTATGTCTGCAGCCTACACCACAGCTCACGGAAATGCTGGATCCTTAACCTACTGAGCAAAGCCAGGGATTAAACCTGCATCCTCATGGATACTAGTCAGGTTCATTACTGCTGAGTCATGATGGGAACTCCTGCATGTTTGTCCTTTTTCCCTGGTAGAACTGTTTCTACCTTAATTAATCTTTATTTATTTCCCCTTCTACAACTTGACATGTATATTATTACTGATTTAACTGGGGAGATTTTTTCACTGGCATCTCTGTTTTTGTCACTCCTGATTGAAAAGAAAGATGTTCCTGTAAAATGGGCTTGGAGATAAAGTTGCAAAGCATGCATTTGTGTCAATTTTCTGTCACTCATTTATAGTATACTAAAATGTGAAATTATTTCCTTATTTAAGATTTAAGACTTTCATTTTATTTAAGATTATTCTAGCCAGGTGATTAATTGTAGCAGTCATTTAAAAAGTGCATAAGTCTAAATTAAAAGTTGCAAAGACTTTGGGGATGATAATTAGGTAACCATCTATGTGAGGTGAGATTAAAAACATTTTCTCACAAGTGAAGAGTCTTTTTTTATTATAATGATTTTTATTTTTTCCATTATAGCTGATTTACAGTGTCTGTCAATTTTCTACTGCACAGCAAGGAGACCCAGTCACATATACATGTATACATTCTTTTTTCTCACATTATCATGCTCCATCACAAGTGACCAGACATATATCCCAGTGCTATACAGCAGGATCTCATTGCTTTTCCATTCCAAAGGCTATAATTTGCATCTATTAACCCCAAATTCCCAGTCCATCCCACTCTCTCTCCCTCCCTCTTGGCAACCACAAGTCTGTTCTCCATGTCCATGATTTTCTTTTCTGTGGACAGGTTCATTTGTACCCTATATTAGAATCCAAATATAAGTGAAATCATATGGTATTTGTCTTTCTCTTTCTGACTTACTTCACTTAGTATGAGAGTCTCTAGTTCCATCCATGTTGCTACAAATGGCATTAGTTTGTTCTTTTTTATAGCTGAGTGGTATTCCATTGTGTATATATACCAAATCTTCATTGAATCAGCTGTCAATGGACATGAGGTTGTTTCCATGTCTTGGCTATTGTGAATAATGCTGCTATGAACATACGGCTGTATGTGTCTTTTGCAAGGAAAGTTTTGTCCGGGTATATGCCAAGGGTGGGAATGCTGGGTCATATGGTAGTTCTATATTTAGTTTTCTAAGGTACTCCCATACTGTTTTCCATAGTGGTTGTACAAATTTATATTCCCACCAACAGTTCAAGAGGATTCCCTTTTCTCCACACCCTCTCCAGCATTTGTTATTTGTGGACTTATAAATGATGGCCATTCTGACTGGTATGAGGTGGTACCTCATAGTAGTTTTGATTTTCATTTCTCTAATAATCAGTCATGTTGAACACTTTTTCATGTGCCTGTTGGCCATCCATATGTCTTCTTTAGAGAAATGTCTATTCAGGTCTTTTGCTCATTTTTCAGTTGGGTTTTGGCTTTTTTGCTGTTGAGTTGTATAAGCTGTTTGTATAATTTAGAGATTAAGCCCTTGTCAGTTGCATAATTTGAAACTATTTCTCCCATTCCGTAGGTTGTCTTTTTGTTATTTTTATGGTTTCCTTTGCTGTGTCAAAAGCTTGTCAGTTTGATTAGATCCCATTGGTTTATTTTTGCTTTTATTTCTGTTGCTTTGGGAGACTGACCTGAGAAAACATTTGTAAAGTTGATGTCAGAGAATGTTTTGCCTATGTTCTCTTCTAGGAATTTGATGATGTCTTGTCTTACATTTAAGTCTTTAAGCCATTTTGAGTTTATTTTTCTGCATGGTGTGAGCGTGTGTTGCATGGTTTGAGGGTGTGTTCCAGTTTCATTGATTTACATGTGGCTGCCCAGTTTTCCCAGCACCACTTACTGAAAAGACTGTCTTTTTTCCCATTTTATGTCCTTGCCTCCTTTGTCAAATATTAATTGACTGTAGGTTTTTGGGTTAATTTCTGAGTTCTCTATTCTGTTCCATTGGTCTGTATGTCTGCTTTGGTACCAGTACCACACTATCTTGATTACTGTGGCTCTGTAATATTGCATGAAGTCTGGAAGAGTTATGCCTCCTCCTTGGTTTTTATTCCTCAGGATTGCTTTGGCAATTCTGGGTCTTTTGTTGTTCCATATAAATTTTTGGATTGTTTGTTCTAGTTTTGTGAAAAATGTCATGGGTAATTTGACAGGGATTGCATTGAATCTGTAGATTGCTTTGGGTAGTATGGCCATTTTTACAATATTAAGTTTTCTAACCCAGGAGCATGGAATGTCTTTCTATTTCTTTGCATCCTCTTTAATTTCCTTGATTAACGTTTTATAGTTCTCAGCCTATAAGTCTTTTGCCTCCTTGATCAGGTTTATTCCCAGGTATTTGATTTTTTGGGTGCAATTTTAAAAGGTACTGTATTTTTGTATTCCTTTTCTAATATTTCATTGTTAGTATACAGAAATGCAACTGATTTCTGAATGTTTATCTTATATCCGGCTACTTTGCTGAATTTGTTAATCACTTTTTTTTTTATTTCTTTATATTATACCCAGCTGTACAGCGTGGTGACAGGGTTACACATCACAAGTGGTTAGACATAGTTCCCAGTGCTATACAGTGTTATCTTCTTGCTTTTCCAGCCCAGAGACAACAATCTACAGCTATTAACCCCAGACCCCCCTACCATCCCATTCCCTCCCCCACCCTTTTGGCAACCACACGTCTGTTCTCCAAGTCCTTGATTTTCTTTTCTGCATAAAGGTTCATTTGTGCAGTATGTTAGATTCCAGTTATTAGTGATATCATATGGTATCTGTCTTTCTCCTTCTGACTTACTTCACTCAGTATGAGGGTCTCTAATTCCATCCACGTTGTTGATCACTTTGAGTAGTTTTTGGGTTGAGTCTTTAGGGTTTTCTATATATAGTATCATGTCATCTCCATACAGTGACAATTTTACCTCTTCTCTTTCAATTTGGGTACCTTTTATTTCTTTTGTCTGTCTGATTGCTGAGGCTAGGACTTCCAAAACTGTATTGAATAACAGTGGTGAGAGTGGGCATGCTTGTCTTGTTCCAGATTTTAGCAGGAAGGCTTTCAGCTTTTCTCCATTGAGTATTATTATATTTGCTGTGGGTTTGTCATAAATAGCTTTTATTAGGTTAAGGTATGTTCCCTCTATACCCACTTTGGTAAGAGTTTTGATCATGAATGGATGTTGGACTTTGTCAAATGCTTTTTCTGCATCTATTGAGAGGATCATGTGTTTTTTGGCTTTTCTTTTGTTAATGTGGTGCATGATGTTGATTGATTTGCATATGTTGAACCATCCTTGTGCACCTGGGATGAATCCCACCTGGTCATGGTGTATGATCTTTTTTATATGTTGTTGGATTCAGTTGGCTAAAATTTTGTTGAGAACTTTTGCATCTATATTTATCAGATATATTGGCCTATAGTTTTCTGTTTTCGTGATATCTTTGGTTCTGGTAGTAGGGTGATGGTGGCATCATAGAATGTCTTTGGGAGTGTCCTTTCTTCTTCAACCTTTGAAAGTTTTAAGGAGGATGGGTGTAAGTTCCTCTTTGTGAAGTCATCTGGTCCTGGAATTTTTTAAGAAGGACTGTTTTTATTATATATTCAATTTCATTTCTAGTGATTGGTCAGTTCAATGGATCTATTTCTTCTTGATTCAGTTTTGGCAGAGTGTACGTCTCTAGAAAGTTCTCCATTTATTCTAGGTTGTCAAATTTGTTGGCATACAGTTGTTCGCAGTATTTTCTCATGGTTTTTTGTATTTCTGCCGTATCCATTGTGACTTCTCCTTTTTCACTTCTTATTTTGTTTATTTGGGTTTTTTCTCTCCTCTTCTTCGTGAGTCTGGCCAGAGGTTTGTCAATTTTGTTTCCCTTTTCAAAGAACCAGCTCATGACATTATTGATTTTTTCTATTGTTTTTTGAATCTCTATTTTATTGATTTCCTCTCTGATTTTTATGATTTCTTCTGCTGACTTTAGGTTTCATTTGTTCTTCTTTTCCTACTTCATTTAGGTGGTGGGTTAAGTTGCTGATTTGAGATTTTTTCTTCTTTTTTGAGGAAGGTCTGTATCGCTATGAATTTCCCTCTGAGCATTGCTTTTGCGGCATCCCATAGATTTGGAGCGGTTTTGTCTTATCATTTGTCTCAAGGTATTTTTTAATTTCCTTCTTGATTTCTTCATTGACCCATTCGTTTTTTAGTAGCATGTTGTTTAGTCTCCATGTAGTGTGTTTTTTCTCAGTTCTTTTCCTGTGGTTGATTCTAGTTTCATGCCATTGTGGTCAGAGAAGGTACTTGAAATAATTTCTACACTCTTAAATTTGTTAAGGTTAGCTTTATGCCCCAGCATGTAATCTATCTTTGAGAATGTTCCATGTGCACTTGAGAAGAATGTATATTCTGATTTTTTTGGATGCAAGGTCCTGAAAATGTCTATTAAGTCTAATTTTTCTATTGTGTCACTTAGGATCTCTGTTGCCTTATTGATTTCCTGTCTAGAGGATCATTGATGTGAGTGGGGTGTTAAAGTATCCTACTGTTATTGTATTCCCATCAATTTCTCCTTCTGTGCCTATTAGTATTTGTTGTAGGTATCTGGGTGCTCCTATATTAGGGGCATATATATTGACAATTGTAATATCCTCTTCTTGAATAGATCTTTTTACCATTAAAGTGTCCTTCTTTGTCTTTCATTTTAAAGTCTATTTTGTCTGATGAGGATTGCAACTCCTGTTTTCCTGTCTTTACATTGGCATGAAGTATCTTTTCTCATCCCCTCACTTTCAATCTATATGTGTCCTTTGCCCTAAGGTGAGTCTGCTGTAGGCAGCAGATTGTAGGTTTTTGATCTTTTATCCAGTCTGCCATTCTGTCTTTTTATTGGAGCATTCAGTCCATTGACATTTAAGGTAATTACTGATAGATATGTGTTTAATACCATATCGAACCTTGTTTTCCAGTTGATTCTATGTTTCTCCTTCCTTTTTTTGGTTGTATGATTTGCTTGAATTCTATGCTTGAATACTTTTCTTTTCAGTTTTTGTGAATGTAATGTTTGGTTTTGATTTGTGGTTGCCCTGTTTTTTAAATATGTTAACCCTTCCTGTATCTGCTTGCTTTAGCCTGATAGTCATATAAGCTCAAACACATCATTAAAAAAAAATGAATCTATATTTTACTTTCCTTCCCCACATTATATGATCCTGGAGTCCTTTTTAACATCTTCATGTGTATCCTTTTGCTGTCCCTTTTGTTTATCATCACTTTTACAGTGTTTTTTTTTTTTCTCTTTTAGATCTATATGCTGGTTTATTTAGGTGATTGCTTTCCAAGTGTGGTTTCCTCCATCCTATTTCTTCTTACTTCTTTTTTATTCAAAGAAGCCCTTTCAGTATTTCCCTTAGAATTGGTTTAGAATTGCTGTACTCTTTTAGCTTTTGTTCGTTGGAGAAATTCTTTATTTCCCCTTCTATTTTAAACGATATTCTTGCTGAGTAGAGTATTCTAGGCTGCAAACTTTTTCCTTTCAGCACTTTAAATATATCTTGCCACTTCCTTCTGGCCTGTAGTGTTTCTGCAGAGAAATCGGCTGATAGCCTTATGGGGGTTCCCTTATAATTAACGCTTAGTTTTTCTCTCGCTTCCTTTAGAATCCTCTCTTTGTCTTTAACTTTTGCCATTTTTATTATGTCTTGGTGTGGGCCTGTTTGGGTTCACTTGTTTGGGGCCCTCTGTGCTTCTTGTATCTTGATATCAGTTTCCCTTAGATTAGGAAACTTTTCAGACATAATTTCTTCAAATATATTTTCAATTCCCTTTTCTTTTTCTCCTTCTGGAATTCCTACTATGCAAAGATTGGCGCACTTCATAGATCTCTTATATTGCTTTCATGTTTCTTCATTTGGTTTTCTGTCTGCTGTCCTGACTGGGTGATTTCCATTATTCTATCTTCCAAGTCACTAGTTTATTCCTCTGTATTATTCATTCTGCTCTTTATTGCCTTTAGCTCAGTTTGCATCTCTGCAAATGAATTTTATAATATTTCTATGTTCCTCCTTATATTTTCTAGTTCCTTTCTAATGGAATCTGTGTTACTTTTTATCTCTGCTCTTAATTCGTTCATATTCAGCCTTAATTCCTTCAGTGTTTACACTACCTCCCTTTTGAACTCAATGTCTGTCAGACTGCAGAGGTCTGTTTCATTGTTTGCTACTTCAGGTGAATTCTCCTGTTCCTTTAACTGGGAATGGTTTCTGAGCTTCTTCACCTTGCTTATGTTTTTATTTTTCTGTGAGTTTAGGGAAGCCAAACTGTAGTCTTGGGGGGGCTACTTCTATGCAAGAGCACCCCTTTGCATTTTGTGGGGGGTTATTTTTTATTTTTGGCATGGGAGTTTGCATATTTGCTGTCCCTTTCTTTGGTGTGAGCAGGCTGTTATCCCCAGGGTGCTGAGTGTGTTTCTGGGAAGAAAGAGGCAATGGATAGGGCTAGTAGTCAGTGCCTAGTTCTGGGCTTTTAACAGCAGCAAGGACCTGCAGGAAGGTGCTGCTGGCTACTCCTGGTTGCAGGGCTCTAGGAAGTGGTAATGAGCCTTATGCACATTGACAAGGTGCCCAGAGCATTTGGCAGTGGCAGCAGCAGGGTGCATGAGTTCCCAGGGGAGTGAGAGCAACAACAGGTAGTGTTTGATTGCAATGCCCTCCTCTGATATGACTGGAACCACAAATGGTGCTGGTTCAACAACCCCTAGTGGTAGCGGGCAGTTGTGCATTAAGTGGAAAGAACCCAGGTTTCAGGATCCAAGAAACCTGGATTCATTTCTTTGTCCCTACAGATCCATGTACAAATGTGTGCTCTTATGAGACTGCCTTACTACTGAGCCTTAGTTCCTTTATCTGTACCATGACAATAGCAATTGATTTGTCATAGGTAAGAAATGAGAACTGCATTTAGCTTGGAGCATGGCACATAAGCACTAAATGACTGGAAACTATTATCTTTATTATTGATCCAAAGAAACATTGACTTTCTCTGAGCATCACTGTATCCCCCTTTAATATAGAATTCATAACATCTGGTTGTTGGGTGGTTAGGAAGATTACTAATACCTTAAGAAAATAATCTACTTTAAACTTGGCACACTATTGGTACTCATTAATGATAGCAACCATGTTGTTTTACTACTAGTATTTTAGTTGAACTTCATTTAAGAAACATTTATTGAGTATCTGCTCCAAGTCATGATTTAGGTGCTGATAATAAAATGGTGAACTAGCCAGACTAAATCTCTGCCTCAAGGAGATTAGAACTGAGAAGAAAACAGACACTGACACCCGGAAGAGAGGCCTGTAAGGGGAAGAGTGTTGTCACTAGTGTCCACTGTTGCTTAGAGGCCAAGTTATATGAAGTCAAAAATAGTCTCTGCCACCCAGCTTTGGGAACTGGGAAGTTACTGTTGACCTTAAGGTGGTGATGCAAGAGAGACCATGACAGAGTCAGGAATGGGTGAAAACTGAGGAGACAGAAATGACTTCATTCAAGAATTTAGCTTTTGGTAGAGCTATACCCCATAACTACACTTTGACTTTAAGGCAGTGTTTCTGAACTGACAGTCAGGCCCACATGCTCAGATGATTTACTCCCCACTATCATCTTGCAAATCCCTAGCAACAATCCTATCCCCTTTTGTGACAATGAAAGGTAAACATTGGCAAAACTTGTGGGTTTGGCCACCTTTTTATTTTTCTGTAGTGGGCAGTAGGTAGGAGGAGCACAACTCCAAACAGCCTTCACTAGGTGCTTTATTTTCCCATACCTACTAGTTCTTTGGGGGATCTTTTAAATTTTTTCTTTCATGTCATTTACTTAACTCTTGTTTATTGAAGGTAACAAACTACTAATATTTATGATCAACCTAGTTTTTATGATTTTTTTATGATCAACCTAGTGCTAATGAGTCAATCTTCCCTCTCAAGGTTTCCTCCTAGCTGGGAAAAAGTGATAAAACCTTGTTTGTTTATCTGCCTCTAGTCAAATACCTCACAGTTAAATTTTCTCCAATGTAGAAGGCATTCCTGAGCCATTTTTCTTCTTCAAGAGTTGTTTCACTTTTATTTTCCGTAACAGTGTTTTGAAATCTGAGAGTGAGGAAGGTGAACAAGCAGTATAAGCTAGGCAAGTTCCTTAAATCTGTCTCTCTCGGTCCTTTGCCACTTTGTTTGAAATACTTAATATTGTGCTTCTTCATTGCTGCTAATGTGCTCTTTTTGTTCCCATTGGAGAAGAGATATTCTGTAGTTGGCTTAATTCCATTATATTACTTTTGAAGCCTTAGTTTACATTTAATATCATGGTGTAAGAGTCATATGATCACAATAAAATTGAGAGGCTGCTGTCGGTGCCCAGCCCAGATCCCTCTCAGTGGCAGGTACATTTTTCCCCCAGTTTCTGTGAGTGCTTAATGCTCATAATGACCCTTTTCTCTAGTGAATTCCTGTCTGCCACCTCAAATTTACACTCCCAGGTAACCCAGAGCTAAGAACGGACTCGGTGCATGCAAGAAACTTACTCTTTTTCCTTATGGTGGAGCTATTTCTATGGAACAATGTGTGCTCCTGAGCTCCCCCTGGGATCATGCTGAATCTCCCTGAAATTTAAGACCATATTCTTGTTCAACACCTTCCTCTGCCTGGTTCTACTTCTATTATTCACCCCCCCTTTCTTTCCTGAGAATACTTCCTCAATAATCACTTGCACGAGAATGTCTATCATAGGGTCTACCTCTAGGATACCCAACCTAAGGCCACCGGCTAACACTTCAGGGTCATTCATGTTGCTGACTGCACTATATGCATGATGTCATTTACCCTGAAGAACAATCTTACAGGGTATGCAGTATTACCTCCCTTTTACAGGAGAGGAAACTGAGAGTTAGAATTCTTTCTCCCAAAGATCATAGCATTAATACATGGTAAAACTGGAATTTGATGCAAAGGAGAATAGAAATGAACAAGCAGTTCCTACCCTCAAAATGATGCACACCCCCAAAGAGGTAGAGAACTGCAATTTTAGACAGTCTTGATCCTAGTGTCAGAAACACTTTGGCAGTAACTAGATTTAATGCAGGGACCACTTCATAATATACACAAATGTTGAATCACTGTTTTGTACACATAAAACTAATATACAAATAACACATGAAACTAATATATAAATAATATTGTATATCAATTGTACTTAAAAATACTTGTATCATGAATCTATTTCTAGATTTCCTATTCAATTCCATTGATTTATGTCTTTATTCTTTCACTAAACCCATGCTGTCTTAATTTGTCACATCATGATAAATCCAGAATTTAGGCATTTTTAGGCAAAGGACAGAATTCAAAGGCATTTAAGAAGTGTAAATGACAGGACTTGGTGATCTAGTAGATGTGGGGCTAGAGAGAAGGAAGAAGAAGGTGGAAACCGGCAAATCTGAAATATGCAGGACATGCTGACAGGTTGGAAATTCTGGAAGGAGTGGATGTTGCAGTTTTGAGTCTAAAGGCAGTAGGGAAGCAGAATTATTTTTCTTCTGGTGACCTCAGTCTTTTCCCTTAAGGCCTTCAGATAAATAGATAAAGCTCACGCACGTTATGGAGGACAATCTGCTTTACTCAAAGTGTACTGACTTAAATGTTAACATATCTAAAAGAAATAACTTCAGGGAGTTCCCACTGTGGCTCAGTGGGTTAAGGACCCAATGTTGGCTCTGTGAGGAAGCAGATTTACCCTGGCCTTGCTCAGTGGGTTAAGGATAAAACATTGACACAGATGAGTCTCAGACCTAGTGTTGCTGTTGCTGTAGCTGTGGCATGAGTTGGCAGCTGCAGCTCCAATTTGACCCTGGACTAAGATCTTGCATATGCTACACGTGCAGCCCTAAAAAAAAAAGGAAATAAAAAAAAATCTTCATAGTGACATCTAGGCTATTGTTTTTAGTTGGTCAAACATCTTGGAACCATAGACTTATAAAGTTGGCATAAATTTAATCATCACAAATTTTCAAAAGGGATTTTTTAGACATATTACCTAAATACTTCTGCGTTTTTTTATTTTTGAGTAATTATAAATGATATGGCTTTTTAAATTTCAGCATTCATGTCTTTTGTAGAATAGGGAAATATTTTTATGTACTTTCTATGTTTGTAATTTTAATGTTTATTTCATGTCCTTACCAACCACCCTTACAGCTCTAATATTTTGTTATTTTGTTTTGTTGTTTGTTTGAAAATAGGGGCAATTGTATATCTTCATGTCCAAACTATATGCCATTCATTTCCTTTTCTTTTCATATTGCATTGGATAGAATACCTGGAGACTATTTGGAATAAGACTGGGGAGAAGGGATAGCCTTTCCTTGTTGCCAAGTGTAGGAAGAAAAAAATTCTTTCAACATTAAACTTTTTTTAAAATTACTTAATGAATTTTATTGCAATTATACGTATACAGAAATCATCACAACCAAATTTTATAGCATTTCCATCCCAAACCCTCAGGTCATTCCCCCACCCCACCACCTGTCTCCTTTGGAAAGCATAAGTTTTCCAAAGTCTGTGAGTCAGTATCTGTTCTGCAAAGAAGTTCATTGTGTCTTTTTTTAGATTCCACATGTAAATGGTACCATTTGATGTTGGTGTCTCATTCTCTAAGTTCACCTCACATGATAATTTCCATGTTGCTATAAATGCTGATATTTAGTTTCTTTTAATGGCTGAGTAATATTCCATTGTGTATATGTACCATATGTTCCCTATCCACTCCTCTGTCGAAGGGCATTTAGGTTGTTTCCATGACCTGGTTATTGCATAGAGTGCTGCAATGAATACTGGAGTACATGTGTCTTTTTGAGTCATGTTTTCCAAGGATAGATGCCCAGGAGTGGGATTGCTGGATCAAATGGT
>PVHT020000017.1:3451476-3474688 GCA_004024745.2 Catagonus wagneri | reverse complement strand
ACCATTTGATCCAGCAATCCCACTCCTGGGCATCTATCCTTGGAAAACATGACTCAAAAAGACACATGTACTCCAGTATTCATTGCAGCACTCTATGCAATAACCAGGTCATGGAAACAACCTAAATGCCCTTCGACAGAGGAGTGGATAGGGAACATATGGTACATATACACAATGGAATATTACTCAGCCATTAAAACGAATGAAGTAACATTTTTAGCAACTTGAATGGACCTAGAAATTATCATGCGAAGTGAAACCAGTCAGACAATTAGACAGCAACACCCAATGCTACCGCTTACTTGTAGAAACTAAAAAGACACAATGAACTTCTTTGCAGAATAGATAATGACTCACAGAATTTGCAAAACCTTTGGTTTTTCAAATAAGACAATCTGGGGGGGGGACGCATTGAGGGTTTGGGATGGAAATGCTATCAAATTGACTTTTGATGATTTCTGTACAGCTATAATTGAAATAAATTAATTAAATTAAAATAATAATAATAACAAAAAATCTCTTGCTTTCCTATACACTAACAGTGGAAGATTGGAAACAGAAATGAAGGAATCAAATTGGAATTTCCATCACAACAAAAAGAATAAAATATCTAGGAATAAACCCTCCTAAGGAGGAAAATACCTATGCTCTGAAAACTATAAGATATTGATGAAAGAAATTGAAGAGGACACAAATGGAAACACAGGTGATACTCTTTAATTGGAAGAATCAATATTGTCAAAATGACCATATTGCCAAAAGAAATCTACAGAGTCAACGCAAATCCTATCAAATTACCTATGGCATTTTTCACAGAACTAGAAAAAACATTTTTAATTTGTATGGAAATACAAAAGAGCCTGAATACACCAAGCTATCCTGAGAAAGAAAAATGGAGCTGGAGGAAGTGGACTCCCTGACCTCAGACTATATTACAAATTTATAGCCATCAAAAGTATGGTACTGGTACAAAAACAGACATATAGATCAATGGAATAGGATAGGAAACCCAGAAATAAACTCATACACCTATGGTCAACTAATCCATGATAACAAAGGAGGCAAAAATATACAATGAAGAAAAGACAGTCTGTTCAATAAAGTGGTGCTTGCAAAACTGGACACCTACATGTCAAAGAATGAAATTAGAACACTCGCTAACACCATACACAAAAATAAAATGGATTAAAGACCTAAATATAAGACTGGAAATATAAAACTCTTAGAAGAAATCATAGCCAGAATACTCTCCGACATAAACCACAGAAATATTTATTCAGATCCACCTCCTAGAATAATGAAAATAAAAACACAAATAAACAAATGGGACCTAATAAAACTTAAAGGTTTTGCACAGCAAAAGAAATCATAAGCAAAACAAAAAGACAACGAAGCTATAGAATGGGAGAAAATCTTTGCAAATGAAGCAACTGACAAGGGATTAATCTCCAAAATATACAAACAAGTAATTCAGTTTAGTATCAAAAAAAAAAAAAACAGTCAAATACTGGGCAGAAGACCAAAACAGACATTTCTCCAAAGAAGACAGATGGCAAAAAAAAAAAAATGAAAAGATACACAACATCAGTAATTATTAGAGTAATGCATATCAATACCATAGCGAGGTGTCACTTCACACCAGTCAGAATGGCCATCATCAAAAAGTCTATAAACAGAACAATGTAAATCAACTATAACAATTTTTTAAGTTTTTAAAAAAGTCTATAAACATTAAATGCTGGAGAGTGTGTAGAGAGAAAGGAACCTTCCTACACCATTTGTTCGAATGTACATTGGTACAACTACTATGGAGAACAGTAGGGAGATTCCTCAAAAAACTAAAAATAGAACATATAATCTAGCAATCCCACTACTGGGCATATTTCTGGAGAAAACCATAATTTGAAAAGATACATGTGTCCCAATATTCATTGCAGCACTATTTACAATAGCCAAGACAGCAAAGCAACCTAAATGTCCACTGACAGAGGAATGGATAAAGAATGGAGTATTACTCTCCATAAAAAGGAATGAAATAATGCCATCTTCAGCAACATGGATATGCCTATGGATTATCATACTAAGTGAAATAAGTCAGGCAGAGAAAGACAAACATCATATAAGATCACTTATAATGTGGAATCTAACGAAAAGGATACAAATGAACTTATTGGCAGAACAGACTTCATAGAATTTGAAAACAAACTTATGGTTACCAAAGGGGACATGTGGGGAGAGTGACAGATTGGGAGTTACACACTGATATATGGAATGGTTGGCCAACGGGGACCTGTTCTATAGCACAGGGAACTCTACCTAATACTCTATTATTATCTATATGGGAAAAGAATCTGAAAAAGAATGGACGTGTGTATACGTATAACTGAATCACTTTGTTTTACAACAGAAATTATCAACATCATAAACCAATTATATTTCAATACAAATTAAAACGAAAAGATATTGGGGGAGTTACCATCATGGCTCAGTGGTAACGAACCCAACCAGTATCCACAAGGACATAGGTTCAAACCATTTCCTTGCTCAGTGGGTTATGAATCCACTGTTGCTGTGAGCTGTGGTATAGGTCACAGATAAGGCTCAGATCCTGTGTGGCTGTGGCACAGGCCAGCAGCTGCAGCTCCAACTTAACCCCTAGCCTGGGAACTTCCATGCGCTCTGGGTGCAGCCCTAAAATGACAAAAAAAAAAAAAAAAAGATTTTGGGTATAATTCCCTGTGTTATTCAGTAATCCTTGTTGCTTATCTGTTTTCTACTATATAATTTATATGTGGAATTTAATAAATAATACAAATGAATCTATATTTTTGTTTGTTTTTAGGGCTGCACTTAGGGCATATGGAAGTTTCCAGGTTAGGGGTCAAATCAGAGCTGTAGCTACCAGCATACTTCATAGCCACGCGGAATGTGAGCCGTACGTATCTGCGACCTACACCACAGCTCATGGCAATGCCGGATCCATAACCCACTGAGTGAAGCCAGGGATCCAGCCCTCATCCTCATGGATACTAGCTGCATTCTTTACCTGATGAGCCACAATGAGAACTCCTTTCCCCAAATTTTAATTCCAGAGTTAGAGGAAGATCCAGTTTTCTTGACCCCTTTTCTCTGAACATGTCTAGTTACACTCAAAATATCTGAAGATATGATTCCTGTTTCAAGTTTTTTTTTTTTTTTTCTCGTAAATGGTCAAACCTGCAGCATATGCAAGTTCCCGGGCTAGGGATCAAATTGGAGCTGCAGCTACAGGCCTATGCCACAGTATCACTGGATCCTAGTTGCATCTGTGACCTTCCACCTCCATCTGTGGAAATGCCAAATCCTTAACGCACTGACTGAGGCCAGGAATCAAATTCACATGCTCAGGGGTACTACCTCAGGTCCTTAACCCACTGAGCCACAATGGGAACCCTGGTACAAGTTTTTACTATGTCTTCATCTTAAACATGATAAAATTTTGACTGATAAATATCTAATAAAGATGTTAGAATAAAATATTCTGGTTTTAGTTCTGCAGAGAAGTCCTATTGCCTTTCCTTAGAAGATAAGCTCCTTGATGACAAGAACCATGACTTATATGGTTTTCTTAGGGCTTGTCCTAGTACAGATAGGATTTCAGTGATTAATTAATTTTAGTGTTGTTATTGAGGCTTTATATTTCATATACCACTTATATGTAGAATCTGCAAAGTACAGCAAACTAGTGAATATAAGAAAACACAGACTCACAGTATCTAGAGAAGTCACAAGATTAAAGGAATTCATAGACTATTAGAGCCGCAAGGGCCCTCAACTTTGTAGTAAAGATTTTCCCTACATTGCAAGTAAGAAAACAGAAGCCCAAAGAGTTTAAGTGACTTATGCAAGGTCACACAGCAAGTTAATAAGTTTCCTCACTTCAAGTCCAAAGATTTCAGTGAATTACAAATGAATTGCCTTCCAGTAAGGCCTACTTTCAATTAAAGCAATGGTAATAAAAAATCAAATGCTCTCAGTACTCTAAACATTCATTTTCAATAGTCTTCATTCAGAATATATTTATATTAACAGGTTTCATATCTGCAATGGATGATATTTTCAAATTATACCTGTGTTTACGATGAGGAAAGTTTATATTGTATTATGAAAAGAAATATTATGCTGAATTTAAAAAAAAAACATAATAAAAAGCCAAAACCCACCATGGCATTAATTGGTACACTGTACTTTGTCGGAGCAATACTTAATGTTAGGGAAAGACATTTTCCTGATGAGAATTCATAAACTATTATGCAAATTTATTTTATAGCATTTGAGGAAAAACACAATTTAAGACACAATCCAGTATACTTTTGAAAAGTAGTAAAAAATAAAGAAATTTGCCACTAACCCAAGGATATGAATCATATGAAATATTTATAAATCACATTTTGTAACCTTTAATAATATCAAACCAAATCTGGTGGCTTTAAATTAGATTTCACTTCAGTGCTCTGCTTTCAAACAAAACTACATATAGCCAGCCTTTACTATCGAGTGCACTTTTAAATAACTATGCTTCTCATAAAATGCCTTCTTCAGAGAGGAACCTTGTTTCACGTTGTCTATAATAGACTAGATGAACTGCAATGCTATTTTCTTTCTCTTTAACTACATCAGATTGTTTTGATTTATCTTTCTCTCATAAAATATTATTATCAAGCAAAACAAAGTGTGAAACCCTTGGTTCTTGTTTTACAAGCAAGAGAAAGTCTAGCTTTTAGATCATAAGTGGTTAGGCAATTTGGACTTCCTTTTCCTTCTATTTTTCTTTCTTGTTCCTTCTATTTTTCTTTATTTTTGTTCCTTTTATCTTAGGAATATTCGGAAATAGCCATGCGATCTGCATTTTTTCACTTGGTCTCTGGCCTTGACAATGACAGTCTGAAACAGGCTGTGCTCTGAGTTATAGAAAAATTTCCAAAGAGGTTTCACCTATTGGAGGCCCCCAGTAGTCTGACTCTCTTCAATTAAAATAAAAAAAAATATTAGAGAATGACCTTGCCGGAAAAAATTATCTATATTCAGGGCTATATTTTGGATTTGAAATCCAAAGATGTCCCTGAATTCTTTCACATTAAAGTACTTGCAATTTTAGATAAATAGACTGGCAAGGAAGACGGGCCGACAAAGGAACAGCTTCTTCCCTTAGTAGTTAGTAACAAATTATTAGCTTTTAAAGAAAATTGCCTCCTTCACCCTGCTTTAAAATATGCAATCTTTGTTTACGGGCACATTTTGTCCTTAATGCCATGTAGCACCATATATGTTGTTTGCTTCTCTTCCCATTGATTCCAAAGCATAGCAACCAAGGTAACTTTAAAAGGAATGATGCTTACATTTGAATATTCTCTGTTTACTCATAGTCCCAAATTACCATTCTATGTCTTAGATAAGGACACTGGTGTTACCAAGTGCAATTGTCTAGCACTATTATTTTAGCAAAGTCAATATTATGTTTCACAGAAGTCACAATATACAGAGTCAAATACATCTACATCTGCATATAGATAAAACAGTCAGAATGGATCATGGCCAGAGGAGGGCAACTAAATGGGGAGCCTACCGGAAATCATATTCCAAGATAGGTAGTCGAAGTGAGTGAAGTGGCTTAACCTGAGAATGAGAAAACATGATCTGTATATTTAGAAGACTGACATGCACATATTGTGCTAAGGAGGCAACTATGATCAGTAGGTTTAAAGTCTGAAAAGCTTGCTTGCTTAAGAATACCCCCAAAATAAAAGCAGTGTGGTGGACTGCAAAGAGTCGAGCTCTGGAGTGTGGCAGCCTTCACTTAGAGTCCTGTTTCTTATTCATTCTGTGAGTGGGCAAATGGTTAATTCATCCCTCTGCACCTTAATTTCCTCATCTGGAAAATGAAGTGATGAAATCAATGTCACCAAACTATGGGAAGATGCATCCCAATCACTTGCATAAAGCAATGAGCTGAGAGCCAAGCATTAAGTAAGAAAGTAATTGGTGTCTGAGTGTCCGTGAATAAAGGGAGGAAGGAGGGCTCTGTCTGGGCTGAAAGAAGGAACTAAGCATGTGCTAAAGGGGAGATATCCTGTAATATCCTTAGTGAAGCTAAGTTGGAGACCTAGGAACTAAATCATGGCATCAAATCAAAGAGCAAAGAGGCTAGAAAAGCTCTCTCAGTAAAGATCCTGTAAATGAGGACAGACAAAATGAAACACATAGTTTGAGCAAGAGGTTGGAGCCTGGTGAGACTGTGGATTGCTGGTACCCACAGTAGAAGGAGCATTTTACAGGGTCTCTGTACCACAGCAGTGGTTGAGGAAAACCACTTTTGAGAGCCAAGTTTGCTGAAACACTCTATCAATACTATTATTAACACTTCGAAAATGGTTCTTCATATTAGTAGAAATGGGTAGACATTTGTGTAGGAGAGTTTGCTTAAATACAAGAGACTAGTTTACTGATATGGATTGACCCATCCAATATTCAAAGTCAAATCAAACCTACTTATGAAAAGGTTCCTCATCATATGAAACCCTACTCTGATGCAATAAATCTTCTAGTAACTGGGCAAAATTTTGTGTTTCAATCTGAATTTAAAACATAATGGGCTCATCTTTGCTAACCTATCTTGCAAAACCGATTTCTCATGATTTTCTTACTTCTGAAGCCTTTGCTTCATTCAGGCTAATTTCTCAGTTCACTTGACATATTTCTATGATTTTTTTTCATACAATGGGTCATCTACATTAGACCTTATACCCAGCACCAAGGCTGAACTCAAATCCTACTTTTGATACAGTTTCCTCTGAACTGTTAGGCAACTTGTTTAAAATGGTTCTTAATTATTCATATGCTGTATTTTGATATGTATAACATCACTTTCTTGAAATACTGCATAAGGCTTCTAATGATCAGAGACTCAGAATCTATGTATCCTTGTCCCCTGCCCGCATTTTTCCATGTTATAGCAGAATATGACACATTCTCAATAAATATATTATCATACTGAATTTAATCAAGTTACTTTTATAAATAAGCAGATTTTATATTCTTTTTTGTAGTTTAAAGATCAGAAGTATAAAGCTTTGGGAGGTTTAGTGGCATGCCCAAGTCACACCAAATTATTAATTTGCCTATGGCTTATACACTTGGTTATAGGCACTCAGGCAGCCACATATGTTAATAATATTAGGAGACCAACTCTTTCTTATGCAGACTTTTAATCTCACTGCTTTTTAGCCCTACGCCACTTTCTTTCTGTCTTTCTGTAAATGGGCAGAGTTGATAAATACTATATTAAACTAGATGATGCATTACTGCCAGAAGAAAGAGAAGTTTTTTGGGGCCATTTATTTGAAGAGAACCTTTGCTTTTCCTCTAGTAGTATGTGCTTGGCTACTATGATTATCATAATTTAAGGAAAAGGTAAAAGGATGTTTGATCGAATGGCAGGTTTACTATTAATTTCACAGTCATCTAACCCTGGATATCAGACTTACAAGCTTCTCTGGGATTCTACTGGATGAGATCCTTGAGTACATGGATTCTATGCTTTAGCTTCTCCATCTCTGCTTCCCCAGACTCCACCCCCCAAAGCTTTTCCTCTGCAAGAAATATGTTAATGTCTCTTACCTACTAATGGGTTTAAGTGCTTGTCATCATTTTAATATGGTCCTATTTGGAAAGTGAGATAAAGGTGGTTTGGTCATTCTGTCATTTTAACCATCTGTGGATTGATGACATTGAACCAAAGTAGTTTGAAAACCACTGTGATCAACTTTTGCTCAAAACATTCACCCTCTTCTTAGTGCCTTCCCCCAGTTTATTCAAGCAATATTCATTTTCTTTAAAATCCATGTTAATTCCAATGCCTTTCAAAATGTAGTACTCACTTGTCCCTGTGGAGACCAAATATCTCTATTCCTCCAAATCCTACAGCATCTTTTCTCCTCTATTACAGAACTGACAATCACTGGTTTTATTACTGGAATCATTTATATATCTCTGACTCCCCAGTTAGACTGGAAGTTCCAGGACACAAGAGTCCATGCCTTTTTAATCTTGATATTTCAATGGGGTTTTGTCCATAGGAGATAATAAATGTTTACTCAATTGAATTAAATGACTTTATTCTACTTGTTATTCTTCATTTTATTTATTTATATCTAATAAGTGATTTAATTTATTTTTATACTTAAAAACACTCATGTAATCTTTGTTCTTGGTTTTCCAAATATAATGTTCTATGCCTAAATTGCTATTTCATTTAAAGTGCCTAATTAGCTTAACAACTAAATTTTAATTATTATTGTGAGTATGGGTATATTTTTTAAGTTTACAATAAGCAGCTGTTACTTTGTAGTCAGAAAAACAGAAAATTGTTTATAAAATATTTTTATGAAGCTCTCCTATAATATCTCCATTTGAAAAGTGTATGGTGGGACCTAATCAAGCTGACAAGCTTTTGCACAGCCAAGGAAACCAAAAAGAAAACTAAAAGACAACTTACAGAATGGGAGAAAATAGTGACAAATGATGCAACTGACAAGGGCTTAATCTCTAAAATATACAAACAGCTTATACAACTCAACAGCAAAAAAGCCAACAACCCAATTGAAAAATGGGCAAAGGACCTGAATAGACATTTCTCCAAAGAAGATATGCAGATGCCCAACAAGCACATGGAAAAATGCTCAACATCACCGATAATTAGAGAAATGCAAATCAAAACTACCATGAGGTACCACCTCACACCAGTCAGAATGGCCATCATTAACAAGTCCACAAACAACAATTGCTGGAGGGGGTGTGGAGAAAAGGGAAACCTCCTGCACTGTCGGTGGGAATGTAAGCTGGTACAACCACTGTGGAAAACAGTATGGAGGTACCTTAGAAAACTATACTTAGAACTACCATGTGACCCAGCAATCCCACTCTTGGGCATATATCCAGACAAAACCTTCCTTGAAAAAGACACATGCACTCACTCGCATGTTCACTGCAGCACCATTCACAATAGCCAAGACGTGGAAACAACCCAAATGTCCACTGACAGACAAATGGAATAGGAAGATGTGGTATATATACACAGTGGAATACTACTCAGCCATTAAAAAGAATAAAATAATGTCATTTGCAGCAACATGGATGGAATTAGAGACCCTCATACTGAGAGGAGTCAGGAGGAGAAGGACAAATACCATATGATATCACTTATATCTGGAATCTAATAGACTGTACAAATGAACCTTTCTACGGAAAAGAAAATCACGGACTTGGAGAACAGGCTTGTGGTTGCCAAGAGGGTGGGGAGGGAGTGGGATGGGATGGGAGTCTGGGGTTAATAGTTGTAGACTATTGCCTTTGTGATGGAAAAGCAAGGATATCCTGCTGTATATCACCAGGAACTATGTCTAATCACTTGTGATGAATCTATATATGTATGTGTAACCGGGTCACTACACTGTACAGTTGAAAAATTGACAGAAAACTGTAAGCCAGCTATAATGAAAAAAATTTTTAAAAAGTGTATGCTGAGACACAACCTTAGAATACATTTTGCTGAATAAACATTCAAGGAAGTCCAGTTGAAACAGAAGGAGCCTTTGTTATCCTTTGCTGCACTGCAGTGTCTTAGGCAGATTTCTCTAGTCCTAGTAGATAAGAAGTTGGAGCGCTTGGAAGGTACCTCATAAATAATCATTCTCCTCTTGATGAATCCTCCTTGGGCTGGTGCAGTTCAGTAATTCTTGTCATGTGTCCTATTTGCCAGCTGCTCATCTCCCTCAAGCCACCTCAGTCACTGACATTCATGCCTCTAATGATACAGCATAAACAGAAGAGGATACTACTAGTCTGGGTCACAGTTTTAACCCAAACCTCAAATCAACCAACAGAAAAATGACAAAGATGCACACACTTAACAATGCAGTGTCTTCTTATTCTGAACATATTGTATTTTTGCAGTCAGTATTATTGTGGCTGAGATCACTCTACTGGAATGAAAAATTTTAACAGGTTTCAAAACGTTGTTACAGTTTGGGCAGACTTGAGATACCCCAGTATGAATTTGGAAACAGGTTCCATTTGTGGTTCAGACTAGCTTTGTATTCTTAGAGTGTCACTTCTCTTTGAGCTGCACTTGCTTATCTGGACAAATCGGGGTTGGGGATCATGAATGCTAAATCACCTCTCTTTCCAAGCCAAGTTCCCCCTGGATATTAGAAATTCAGGGCTCAGAAATTTGAGATTGTGGAATCCAATGTTTTCAGCATCATCAAAGTTTCATAAGCTAAAATTTTCATTCCTCTTAAAAGCAGGCTGACTACGTACTGTATATCAAGGGCCAAAATGAGTTATGAACAAAGAGTTTGACTCAGTGGTGCTTCATCTAGATGAATTGTAAGCCTGAAAGAACCTCATTGTAGCAAATGAATCAAGAAGCTATTTACCACCTACACGTGCCTTTTTGAAACTGAGTTTCTCTAGTGCACTTGGAAGACATGACCATTGCTCATTTGGGAAACTGACATATTTGTTCTTGGTATAAGTATATGCATTTTGGATATAGGCCAAGTTCAATCATTCCTCCTAGAAAACACCCCTTTCACCACAAATGACAAATTCTTCCTTAAAACAAATCACCACATTCACACACCTGTTTATTGTAAATTATCTCAGTACTGTCCCCAGTCCATTATTTACTTTTAGTTCGAAAATGGAATATTTTTTAGTCAGGGAAAATAAATACTTAGAAGTCAGGATATATATTTCTCTTCTTACCATGAATTAAGCTGGGCTAACTTCCAGGTATTTCTCATTTACTTTAGGAGACAACTTTAAAATCTATACAAAGTGAATTACTGCTTATTGTGAAATCGTAACACACAAACAAGGATAAAGGAAAAAGGGGTTGTGACAATTCCAGGAATCCAGAGAACACTTATAGTACAGATTGACACAATGTATCTTTAAGGAAAACTGTGACACAACTACTTATACAATGTCACACAAGTTATTCATTAAAATCCTACCTTGTAAATGAATGCAGGCCTAAATTTAACACTTGGACTGTTTGCATGCAGAGGCACTCAATCATTTTCTACTTTCTTTCTAGGATTAAAATTGATTTCTACTTATTATTGCATGGAAGTATCAATCAGGACTAGCCAAACTAATTTCTAAAATGCAACTAAAAGTAGCTATAATTAAACTGATTAGAATACATATTACTATGACCTTTTACATAGAAAATGGAAATTATGTACTACAAATACTTTCCCGATATTCAATATTCACTCATCTTATTTCACAAACACAGTGAAATATGGACATTGTGTTTGTCACTGTATATGTCTGTGTATATATCTGTGGTTACACACTTGCACTTATAAGAAGCACAGAGATTTCAGGACTAGGAAACCTTCAGAGTCACGAGACCCTAGTTTTAGTCTTGGTATTTATAAATACTGTATTTCCTAAAGAAGGACCATAAAATGTCTCTTTTACAATTTGATGTTGATACAATTCAATCAAGAGACAGAGTCTAATTTCCTTCTTTTTCAAACTGGGTAGGTCCATAAGATATGGTAGAGACAATGAGGCCAGAACAGGAAAGAATACAATTTAAAAAAATAGGTAATAGCTAGGTGGGGAGATGGAAGCTAATACTTTCAGTGTCCCCACTGCAGCTTCCAGAATTGTTAGAGGGCAAGAGGTGAGGTACCAAGCACAGCGCCCATGTCATACTGATATCCTGTAAAGCCTCTCATGGCTCCTGATGACTCACTGCTCTGGCACAAGCTGCATCCGGCGTCTCCAGGTTCCTGCACACCCACCCTCCTACTTCCTGTCCACTCTTATGCCTCTAGATGAAGTTGGAGAGAGATTATTCCCAGCACACTCAAATCTCGCCTGCATCCCTCAGCTCCCCAGTCCCACTCCACACCCTTGTAATTGCTAACAATATAGCAGAATGGATGCTCTGTGACTTCCAAGGCTAAGTCAGAAAAGGTCAGACATCTTCTGCCTGGTTTTCTTTGAACTATCTCTCTAGGGGAAGCCAAGCACAATATACGAAGTGTGATTTTTCTTGAGCCTGACATGTTGGAGGGGCTTCATGCATACACTTTGGTCAAAAGTCACAGTTGGTCCCAGGTTTCTTTCAGTCATCCCTTCTAAGGTGTAAGGCATATGAGTAAAGCAGTCCTGAATCCTACAGACCATGGCTTCCACCAGTTGAGTACCACTAATTGACTTCAGTCAATGCCATGAAGAGAAGAATCATCTAGCTGAGACCTACCTAAATTCTTTAACTACAGACTATGTAAAATGTAGTAAAACAGTGGTGGTTTTAAGCCACACAATTTTAAGGTAGTTTGCTTCATGACAATAGTAACAGATAGATGTGCAACTTAATAGCTATGTAACTGTTGAAAATTTGCCCAGTTTCCCTGAAATTTATTATCATTTTTAAAATGACAATACTAATATAGGTCCCTCCCAACCAACAAGAGATCATAGAAGAGAAGAGCAGTGGAAGTGCATTATCTATTATCTATCAATCTTATTTAAAGGTCAGTATGGTGTTTCTAAAATTCAAAACACTATAATCCTCTACATTATATGGAGATGGTCAGATGGTTTTAAAGCATATACTGTGTTGTATGATATACAACCTCAGTTCTGATTGGAGGCTACATTTTGCAAACTCTCCTTCTTCTGAACAAATGTATCAAATACATTATTTCCATAGCTCAAGTGCTTCTGGATTCTCTGAGTCATGTGGAATGAGCACTGAAACCTCCTCTTTGTTTCTAACAAAGTCCAATTGGTGTCATTTTAGCACCTATTTTCCTCAAGTCCACAGGTCTCTTTCATTCTCTCAGCAAATGGAATCACAAGTCAGTGTCACTTCTTTACCCTTCCCTCAACCCAATACCTTTTGGGTCATGAAACTGAAGTTGCAAATAAGGGTTGTGTAGTGCCACCATGTTTAATTCTCAGAGCTAATTGGTGGCTCTAATATAGCCTGGGCTGCACTGTCTCTAGGTTTCAATCTTCCAGAGTTTCAGTAATGTCATTTTGGATATTTTCTTAAGCCTTCTTTCCACAGCAGCTCTAAGGGACACATTAGATGTGTTATCAAAGTGATTTTCCAAACCATCCAGACAGATTACTGGGTTCTTCTGCCTGAGTTCTAGTGTGTAAATGTTAAAATTTACTTTTTCCTTACAAGAAAAACTGAACACATACTATGCCACATCTGCTCACCTGTTCTTTCTCTTGCAAAATACATAGACATGCAGAAATTCACACCATCCCATGGCTTTTATCTCTCTGATAGTCAAAGAGATAGATAGCAAGGTGGTGGCTACAAACTGAGCCTTTGATCACAGGTCTCTGATAAGGAAGCAAATTCTAGTCTGTGAAACTTGTTTGCATACACGTCTCTGAGGTCACTTAGTTTGGCAGGCAAGTTCGTATATGTATACCCTTCATCAAGAAAGCATGACTGCTACAGTAATTCAAAAATAGCGATATAGATTGGTGGAACAGCATAGAAAGCCTAGAAGTAGGCCCACATACCTATGGTCAACTAATCTATGACAAAGGAGGCAAGAATATACAAGGGAGCAAAAATAGTCTAATAAGTGGTACTGGGAAAACTGGGCAGCTACATGTAAAAGAATAAAATTAGAACATTACCTAACATCACATAAGAAAATCAACAACATGGATTAAGGACCTAAATATAAGACTGGATAATATAAAACTCTTAGAGGAAAACATCGCCAGAACAATATTTGACATAAACCCCAGCAGTATCTTTTCAGATTCACCTTCTAGACTAATGAAAATAAAAACAAAACTAAGCAACTGGAACCTAATTAACTTAAAAGGTTTTGCACAGCAAAGAAAACCGTAAGCAACAAGTTCCTGTTGTGGTACAACAGGATCAGTGGCATCTCTGCAGCACCAGGATGCAAGTTTGATTCCCGGCTCAATACAGGGGGTTAAAGGATCCAACACTGCCACATTTGCATGTAGGTCACAACTATGGTTTGTATCTGATCCCTGGCCAGGGAACTCCATACGCCACAGGTTGGCCAAAAAAGAAAAGAAAATAAACAAAATGGAAAAGACAACCCACAGAATGGGAGAAAATATTTCTAGAGACCAACAAGGGATAAATCTCCAAAATAAATGACTCATACAATTTAGTATCAAAAACAAAAGACCAACCCAATCAAAAAACTGGCAGATCTAAATAGACATTTCTCCAAAGATATATAGATGACCAAAAAAAAAAAAAAAAACCACATGAAAAGATGCTCAACACCACTAATTATTAGAGAAATGCCAGTCAAAACTACAATGAGGTGTCACCTCACACCAGTCAGAATGGCCATCATCAAAAGTCCACAAATAATAAATGCTGGAGAGGGTATGGCGAAAAGGGAACCCTCCTACACTGCTGGTGGGAATGTAAATTGATTCAACCATTCTGGAAAAGAGTATGGAGGTTCCTCAAAAAACTAAAAATAGAATTAACATATGATCCAGCAATCTAGCTCCTGGGCATCTATCTAGAGAAACCATAATTCAAAAAGACATAGGCACCACAAAATTCATTGCAGCACTATTTACAATAGCCAAGACATGGAAGCAACCAAAATATCCATCAACATAGGAATGAATAAAGAAGATGTGGTACATATATACAATGGAGTATTACTCCTCCATTAAAATAGAATGAATGAAATAATGCCATTTGCTGCAACATGGATGGACCTAGAGGTTATCATAATAAGTGAAGTGAGACAAAAACAAACATCATATAATATCACTTATATGTGTAATCTAAAAAAAAAACAATGCAAATGAACTTATTTACAAAACAAACAGACTCAAGAGTCTTCAAAAACAAACTTATGGTTACCCAAGGGGATAGTTAAGGGGAGGGATAGATTAGGGTTTTGAGATTGGCATATGCACACTATCATATATGGAATGGATGGTCAAAGGGGACCTGCTGTATAGCACAGGGAACTCTATTCAATATTCTGGAATAAGTTAAATGGGAAAAGAATCTGAAAAAGAATGAATGTGTGTATATGATACTTGAATCACTATACTGTACAGCAGAAATTATTTTAACATGGTAAATCAACTATACTTCAATAAAACTATGAAAAAGCAAACATGATTAAAAATCTGGATTTATGGAATGGGAAAAATTGAGGAAGTAGGGAGAAGTTATTCTCCTTTCTGAAATTTTGTTTATATTATTTCTTTACTGATCTACAGGGCCATATTTAAATGCAACATTGGTTAGAAAATGTGTATACATTCATAAAAATTTTCAGGAGCTCCTGCTGTGGTGCAACGGGATTGCTGTGGTGCCCTGGGATATGGGTTCGATCCCCTGCCTGGCACAGTGGGTTAAGGATCTGGTGTTGCCATAACTGTGGCTTGAATCTGAGCTCTGGCCCGGGAGCTCCATATGCCTCGGGGTGGCCAAAACTGAAAAAAAAAAAAAAAAAATTTGCTTTTGGAGTTGTGGTTGTAGCTCAGTGTAAACAAATCTGACTAGCATCCATGAGGATGCAGGTTTGATCCCTGGCCTCACTCGGTGGGTTGGGTATCTGGAATTGCCCTGAGCTGTGGTGTAGATCACAGACGTAGCTCAGATCCCACCTTGCTGTGGCTGTGGTGCAGGCTCCAATTCAACCCCTAGTCTGGGAACCTCCATATGCTGTGGGTATAGCCCTAAAAAGACAAAATAAAAATAAAAATAAAAATTCTCAGAATTACATATGTTTTGCAGAGTAGCTTGTATCTACATAAATTATAACTAAATACAGTAATGCTTCATGACAGAAAACTAAAAAAATGGGTAGTACCTTACTCACTGTCTATTTTGTACAAGAAGTATGCTAGGAACATCTTATGTGTTCTTTGTGTTAACACTAAAGTAATTCTACCAAAAGGGAGAGGGTGGAAGGATAAATTAGGGGTATGGAATTAACAGATACAAACTAATATACATAAAACAGATAAGCAACACGAATTTACTGTATAGCATAGGGAATTATACCCAATATCTTACAACCGATAATAGAATATGCAAAAAAGCCCCAAAAGTTAATCATTCTGTTGTATATCTGAACATAACACAATATTTTAAATCGACTATACTTTAAAAAAATTTTAATATCTCCATTTTAAAGATAGGGAAACTGAGGCTCAAATTAATTATCCATTTTCACCCAATTTAAATTATAATTAAACTTCATACTGCCTGTGTAGCCACTGTCTTCAATTACTTCCCACTATCTACCCTGTCTGCTCTCACATTGAAGAGTTGAGGTATGTACGTTTCTAGCTTGCTACCTTTGCTCACAGAGTTCTCTCTGGGATGTTGTTACTTCCAGTTCTACACATCATATGAGGTCTCACCCACATAGTTGTCTTTCCCGAAGGTTTTTTCAACATCCTCAATCATAGAACTGTCTCATTTTCCTGTCTTGTCATGGCATTTTGTGAAGCTTTCTCATAATGCCTGATCATGATGTGCCTGGTGTACATTATCTATGTCCATGGCTTTGTTTCACAACCATTAGTGCATCAAAGATACACCACACATTCCCATTCCTTTTCCTTTAAAGAAAAATTGTCCTAGTGACTGGTAACTGTGAATTAATTTCTAGTGCCTAATATAAGAGAGAGTGTAATTTTTTAAACTAAAATATTTTGATGCCTTTTGCTCAATTTATCATAGAAAACATTCTTTCCTAGAGTTATAAGTATTCTAAAATCAACAAAAATCATCTCTCCCCATCTATTTGTACCTATCAGTTCATCTTCCTCTTTTCCAGAATTTCAATCAGATGTGACCTTCTGAAACATTAATTTATATGTTAATTTAATGGTTAGTTATTTGGTATCTACTAAGTCCACAATAGGTCATGATTGACACAAATTATAGCTGGTGAACTTGGGCAATCAAGGCATTTCTGCTTGGTTTTACTATTCTCTCCTTGTTTTGACACCTATGCTATAATTCCCATAAACTAGTTAAACCGTTATTTATTTGTGAGAAAAAAAATGACTCCAAAACAAAGTTAGCTGACATTTTCTCTTGATAAAAGGAGGGGGGGAGCAAACAGTGCAGTCTAAGAAAGTGACAGTCCTTAGAAAGAGCCAAAATGGCAAGCAAATTGTGACACAGTTAAAGAGAGGAAGAATAAGTTTCATGGAAACTCACATTTTTGGCGTTAACAAGCCAACCAACCATATGCTCATATAGAAACAAGAAAAATATAACTTCTCAATTTAATCTGATGAAAAATACTGTTCACGAAGTACTAGATAAAAGATAATGAGTCTGAAAGTTTTATCTATTTTTTAAAGATAAATTGCATGGGGGGAGAAACATACAGTGGGCAGTGTCAACTAAGCATTTCATGAAGGTCTTACAATTTAGCTCTTACTCCCCAAAGTTGTCAAACCTAATCTTTCACTATTATGCTACATCTATTTACATATCATCAAACTGCATTTAGGCAGGGTAAAGTGACAACATCTGGATTCCATGAGATATCAATATTTCAATGCAGAAAATGTTCAGTTTATTTGACTTTTTGTGGCTTATTCTTCACTTCCTTGTGATTGATCTTCAATTTTTATTTGGTAAATTCTTTGTACATTAAGGATTAATATTTTTGTATGCTGTGATCACTTTTCATTCACAATTTGTCTGAGATATTCCAACTGTTGAACATATTTTTTTTCAACTACGTAAAAAAAAAATGAACTAAGGCAATATTCTAGCTTAGCTGTTTCTTCTATTACTTTTTGACTCATCTGGAATCACTTTTAGGTGAACTTTCTTGAGGATATATGTGTGACTTCAAGCATGTTTCTTTTTTAAAATTTAGTTTTTTAAAAAAATTTTGGCTGTGTCTGTGGCATACAGAATTTCCCAGGCCAGGGATCAAACTCATGCCACAGCAGTAACCAGAGTCACAGTACGGAACCCCAGGCATATCATCAATGAAAGACTGAAGCAAGTAACTTTTAAAGTTCTTCATTCTTGGAGTTCCTGTCATGGCTCAATGGTTAACAAACCTGACTAGTATCCATGAGGATGCAGGTTTGATCCCTGGCCTCACTCAGTGGGTTAAGGATGTTGCATTTCCGTGAGCTGTGGTGTAGGTTGCAGATGCAGCTCGTATCCAGCATTGCTGTGGCTGTGGTGTAGGCTGGCAGCTACAGCTCCGATTCAACCCCTAGCCTGGGAACCTCATATGCCATGGGTATGGCCCTAAAACGACCAAAAAAAAAAAAAAGTTCTTCGTTCTTTAACTTCTAGGCAGTCACTTACCAGTAACCTACATTTCTTTTCCAGTAAGTTAACAAAAAATGTCCTCTGGACTGCATAACTTTAAAAGAAACTGTGACTTCTAATTACCTATTGAAATTTGCTACCATACAAGTTACAAAAAACCAGAAAGAATTATGTTTGCACAAAGCTTCTATTGGAAGTGATTTCTTTATGTTTGCTATAGTGAGTTCTTTTATTGATTTTATAGCACTGTTTGTTTTACTCCTTATAATATGAATTCTGTCATTTGGTTAAATCTGAAAGGTTAATTTTGTAACCTGGAAAAAGTCAGTTTAAATATTTTAAAGAGGAAGAACCAAAGTTTAGAACTTGGTAGCTTCCTATTCCCGGGACTAGTTTATGAATGTGTGTATGCGTATTTATAATGGATAGATGAAATTAGTTCATAGTAGATTTACTGCAAATGATTATTCTATATTTTTAGACACGAAGATGACTAAGACATGGTTCTGCCTCAAAAAGAGGTCAGTCTGTTTATTGTCCCAGCTCAGACATCTCTTCTGAGCACAAGATACATACACTAGACAACACTTACCATAATGCCTGACACATAATAGACGCTGAACATATATTTACTTTATGAACACTTATCTTCTCAGGGGCTTTAAATGTTGAAGTTCTTTTAGACAGACTTCCTCTCACTGGCTGATCTCTTCTACTCCCATATTTCAGTTGCCAATATATGCTGACAACCTTCTCAATTTACTTCCCCTGCCTGAAATTCTGTTTCAAATTTCAGATCTATATATCCCACTCTCTATATCTGTAAATGGATGCCTCAGGGGCTCTTCAAATTCAAGATGCCCATTGGGGAACTCATGGTCTTCAAACCCATCCTTCTCTAGCCCCACTATAAACTTGGTCTGTCTTCATTTGTTCTTAAACTTAGTAAATGCCACCATCCCAAACAGACTCTAATTCAGCCTAATTCCTACTTCCTGGTATTCATGCCTTTTAAGAATTCCTGCTCCTTGAGTATGGGCAGGACTTGTGACTTGCTTCTAACCAATGGAACATGGCAAAAGTGATAGATGTCACTCCTGTGATAACACCACCTTGTATGACTCTGTCTTGGTAGTCAACTCACTATAACTCTCCTCACTTTCTAGATGAAGTAAGTGGCCCTGTTGGGAAAGCCCATGTGGCAAGGAACTGTGGGAAGCCTCTAGGGATATAGTGGCTCATTGGCATAGTGAGACTAAGAGCACAGAGAGTATTAGAAGAGATTATGGGAAAAGAGCCTGGAAAGGTGGTTTAGGGCTAGATCCTGAAAGACATTATCCCACCAAGTGAAGGCTCATTTGTTGCCATGACAACAAAGTATTTAACTCATTCAATAAATAGTTGCTCAGTGACTATTAATTGAAAATATTCTTCTCGTCACTGGAGATACAGCTGAGAAAAAAAAAAAACCCTGGCTTCAGAAGTTTCTATCTGTATGTGAGAGTTGGTGAATGTTTAAAGCCAGGTATTCCTGAGGTCACATTTGGATTTTAGAAAGAAAGATTAAAAGAGGAGAGCATGGAGGCAGGGAGAACTGGAATCCAATTCTGGGAAATTGTAAGCTAATAAAAAATGTAGAAAATACCATATAGGAAGGAGAAGGGTGACAGTGACAGGAAAGGAAGGATAGCCACTTACCCCAAGCGAGCACAAGACCAGGCACAAAGTAGGACACTGAATGATTAATGATGCAAATGGGCTTTTGGCTTCATTCTACCTTTTTTTCCTTCTCCCAGCCAGCTGGAGCTAAGCTGTTTGTATCTGGGTCCATTCGTACACATTCTGTGATCCGTCTTTTCAAACAGGTAAAGTTTGGTTAATTTGACAGCTCCTTCTCTGAGGTAACAGTTTTTAATCCAAGGATATGTTGGCCATGTGTTAGCATCATTAGACCAGTAGCCCTTCTGCCAACTGGAAATACTATCTGTACCCGAGAGAAGTGGCTTGTTTTCATTGAGAGAAACCACTTTATCTGAATTTTCCAATTTTCCTACTTGACTCTGGATTTTCATTTTCTATCTGCTGTTGCTGACTGCATCTTTATTTGGAAACACTCTTTTGACTTTTTGCTGGATCATATTTAAGGCAGAAACATTTTCAAAGCAAGTTCTGTACACTTCAATATGCTGGTCAGTGTTCTGCGGGAAAAGAATATATGAACCTAATTTTGAGGGTAAAGGCAGTTTGTTGTTTCTCCCTTACTGGTATGTATCATCCCAAAATTTAGGTCAGGATTGGGAAGTGAAAATGGGATGAGAGACCATTCTAAAGGAGAAGATTAGCATATTTACAAGTAATTAACACCGCATAAGAGGTTATGCAGCAAATATAGTTATCTTACTAAACTGCATGCAGCCACCTTAAAATTTGGAGCCCGCAGTAAAATTTAATTTGGGCTGCTTCTCAGCATTGGCATTGACAGGTTCCTTTTTTTATGCTGCCTTAATCTAAAGTGGTTTTGTGAACTGAATTTAAATGCTGCTACTAGGCTGATAATACACATTTTAAAATACAAGTTCTCTATTGTCTGTATCATTCCAGTTTCGTTTGTAAGGGAGATAGAGTATTTCCTATTAGTACTAGACTTATTTCCAGTTCTGAGGGTCAGAAAGCACCACAGATGAGAAAATCCAGCTTGTCACAGTAAGGATCCTGGGGGTAGCATTCCCTTTTGACTCTTACTTTGCAAAATGAGTTGGGTCCAGCTGTGCTGAATTGTCTGCACTCATTCAAGTTCTCCTTTTCTCTTGTTCTCCTTGTTAATATGAAGTCATCATTATAAAATATTCCTCTGTCTACAGTTACGATTATCCTCTTCCTAGATTATCATTTCCCAAATGAGTAACCTCCATAGGTAGGAGTTCCCGTGGCCATATACTACTGTATAGTTTAATACGGAAATTGTTTTTTACATTTTATCATATTTGAAATCAAGATTTATTCCTTCAGACAGAAAAAAGTATACACATCACTGCTTTTGTAGACATTATACTTGGAGGACAGAGGGGAACACAATATACAAGAAAGAATTTATATAGTATGGTAATAAGTACAAGAGAAGGAAAACACTGGATAAAAATAAGAGTGGAAACTCACTGGCAAAGAGACTTTTGAAAAATAGACTTGAAAAAACAGAGTGTGCCATGTCCTCATCTAGGGCAAATGTATTCTAGGCAAAGGGGACAGCCAGTGCAAAGGCTGTGAAGCAGGAGTGTGCCGCCTGGTGGGTGGGAAGAATTGAAGTGCAGTGAGGCCACTGAGCCTAAGAGTGTGCAGGGAGGAAAGTAGTAGCAGAGTGCAGATATCAAAGTATGAAAAAGACATCAAGGCCGGAAAATAGTTGCTATGTATGCATCCAATTAACCATGCGCAATTTATGCAGGCAATGGGATTAGCTAATCTGACTGTTATTATTGATCAAAGTAACTTGTTACTTAATGTTTTATTCTATAGATAGAGCTGAAGATTTTAAGTTAGTACTGGTGTAATAAATAGAAACATATGCCATGGTATAATTCTTTGTAGAGTTACGCTAAGGATGACACTGTGTAAAAGGGTGGGCAGAAGAGGGACTTATACTTTTTTTCAAATTCCCACCAGAAAAGAATAAAAGTATTTTAAATAAGACATGAAAATGACTTGTTGAAAAAAATGAAGAAATGAAACTGTTACAAACTGTCACATCTTATTATAAATGAAACACAGGTCTTGTCTTGAAATTCAGTTATTAAAAATGAATTGTGTTAAGCAATATATATTTATGTATATACATTTGTAGATAATCAAGCTTTGCAAACATTTGTCTCAAGAAATGAGAGCCATATTCAATGTCCCTATTCCTTCTGGGTCTAAGAATTAAATCTTGTATACTGCAAAAATATTTGGGGTTATGTTACAGAACTCTGAAACTGGACCCAAATACTGTTTACACTTAATTTACTCATTTTGCTCTGGTTTATACCAGATCTCAGATGAAACAGTAATAAAACTTCATTTCTTGGAGTTCCCATCATGGCTCAGTGGAAACAAATCTGTTTAGTACCCATGAGTATGCGGGTTCAATCCCTGGGCTCACTCAGTGGGTTAAGGATCCAGAATTGCCATGAGCTGTGGAGTAGGTTGCATATGTGTCTCGAATCTGGTGTTGCTGTGGCTGTGGCCTAAGCCAGTGGCTACAGCTCCAATTAGACCCCCTAGCCTGGGAACCTCCATATGCTGTGGGTGCCGCCCTAAAAACACAAAAAAAAATTAAAATAAAAATTTGTTTCTTTAACCATTTTATAAAATTTAACACATTGACTTAATCAAATGTGTCTTTCCTTTGCATTACACAATATTAAGGATTTACTCTACCCTTTGGGTTGCTTAAACTACTTAATGAAAAGAGGACTGTAGTGCAAGCTTTCACAGTGAGGTATTTAAATTATCGTGTTTAAAAACAGAATGATGAAATTATATATTAAGTACTGGCTTCTCAGTAATTTATTAATGGCTAGGTTGAACCATGGGGACAGAATAGTATTTTGTGATCATCTATGTTATGTCTTTGCCTTGAAGTTAGATTACTTGGTTTGGTTATTGTCGGGAGCCATGCAGGATGAGCCCCGCCGAGACACGCGCTCCGGCAGGGACATGAAGAGACACGAGCTCCTTCAAACCTGCTTCTGCACGGCAGATGGACTCCTGACCTCTCCAAATAAAAATAGTAAAATGAAGCTTTCTGTACTTCTGCTTTCTGTGTCTTTGTTAGTGCTTATAGGAGCTACAGGAAAAATC
>PVHT020000017.1:3436065-3450476 GCA_004024745.2 Catagonus wagneri | reverse complement strand
GATTGACGTGACTATGCATAGATGCCTGCTGATAGTTGTTACTTGATTTTAAGAAAACTATTGTATTTAATCAAATAACCGTACTAAGACAAGAAGTAAAAAATAAGGAAATGTTTTGCTGTACTCCTTGTGTAACTAAGGAAATGTTTTGTAACTATAGAGATGACTATTGATCTGTAACCTGCTGATTTGTAACTTGTTGATTTTTTGAAACTATGGAAATTATATCCTGGTGACGTGATCAGATCACCAGGAACCTACTAATCCTATATAAGAAAAATGCAAAAATAAATCGAGTGAGACAAGAGCTCCTCGCCTGCTGTACACTTGACTCCTGTCCTTATTCGCCGACGCCGTTCATCCTTAGGGGCACCTACTTCCCTGCTGAGGCTGGACCTCGGCAGGTTATAGTTCAGTTATTCACTGGCTTTGAGCCACTGCTTCTCAACTGTAAAATAAGAGGCTACACTGGTTCAATTATTTAAAAACTGTTTTCTAGGAGATGCAAAGAAGATACTTCAAGGTCTGCCTCTGGGGTTAGGATGGGGTGGGATGAACAGGGGGCACACAGCTGTTCCAAGCACATCTGTTACATATATTGAGATTCCTTATAAGATTTCATTTGAAGGAGCTTTCCAGTGTGAAAATTATTTGAGAATTGTTGTATTGGAAAAGATGTAATATCCTTACTCCCTCAAAACCTTATAAATGAAAAGCTAAAATTTTTCACCATATGTTTAAATGGTCAGAAAGAATATACTTTTAAAACATATTACAAAAATTAAATTTTAAAAATAAAAAGATTTCATCCTTTTAAATTCACCCAATAGTATGATAATCCACCCAATAGTATGATAATCCACATCAGACAAGTGGATTATCATTATCCATTAAAACAGACCCAAACAATCTATATTACAACTGTCAGAAATTTAACATTTTTTTGGAATTCCTACAGTGGTGTGGCAGGTTAAGGATCTAGTGTTGTCTCTGAGGTAGGACTGGTTCAATTCCCGGCCCGGGGCAGTGAGTCAAGGATCTGGCATTGCCACAGCTATGGGATAGGTCAAAGCTGCAGCTTGGATTTGATCCCTGGCCCAGGAACTCCCCATATGCCACGAGTGTGGCCAAAAAAGAAAAAAAAATTAACATTTTTTTAAACTTGTATAGTCATTTCCATAATATTTTTGTAACTTGTATAGTCATTTCCATAATATTTTACACATCAGATTTTTTTTTGGCACAAAAATATGTATATTCATAAACGTTTTCATTTAAACATTTCCTCTGACTATGCATTTTCCTAAGGGAGAAAAAAAATCTCAGTGAGCTATCACTACACTTATTTTGTAGTATCCAAGTGATCAAAATAAAATATATTACACATTTGAATAAAAAATTAAAAACATCAAATATGTATTAGGAATCTATTTCTTGAATGCAATGGATAAAAATACTTGCAATGATTTTATTTGCCACTAGATAAATATTACTTTGTTCTAGAATCCAGTTCAACCACTGAGAACTTTTTGTTTTGTGTGCATTGAAACTTATTTATGAAATTACAAGATGGAAAGGATATTTATTTTAGTAATGTTTCATATTCATTTGAACTCTGACTTATATGTCAAAGATTTATCAGCTTTTAAAGGCCTGGTATAGGTTTTCCTTCAATGTGCTTGAGAGAATTCGAAGCCATGTGAACGGCAGAGAATGTGTCAGCAAATGGTAGTTTGATTTATATTCTCAAGAGTCACAACAGAGTTTCAAGTTGAGCATGTTTCTGGTGCCTCGGAGGTTTTGCTCCTGAAAGAGCCTGGGCTGGGATGTTAGGGACAGCTTGAGAGCATGGCCTTTCTTCTAGAAAAGGGAAGCAGGAGGATTGTGACTGACACGAGAAGGGGGAAAAGGCAATGTGCTTGGCAGTTATCATCCATTAGAAACCTAAAATCCCTTTGCAATGGAGAGGCAAGAAGGAAACATGTAGATTTCACAAATGCAAAATCTGCATCACCCTTTAATATTTGTCTTTGGTATTTACATCAGATTAAACATCTCTAAATAATGGTAGCCCCCAAATCGGTTACTGTTCTTCTCCTGTGTATCTGATTGAAAACCAAACTTGAAAATTGAGTGTTACAGTTTCCTTGTAAGTAGATCCAAAGCAAATCAGCCCTGTTTCATGCCTCTTGCCTACAGATAAATTGAATTGACTTGAGAAGAAAAGCATTAAAATGTAACATGAGAAGAATATAGGAAGAGAGGAGAAGTGGCGTGATAATTACCAGAGACATTATATCGACCCTGCGATAAGTTTTCCATGTCACCAGCTAAACTGAGAAGCAACCTCATTAGAGTAAATACAAAGACTTATTTTTATGTGTTACAATTATATTGTTCTAGTTTAGAAGAGAAGCATGACACAGCTACACAGATTCAGTGTGGCGCCCTTTAGGTAGTTAACTCCAGCAGCGACACACTATTTTCAAATAACAAGGAACATACAATTTTTGCCTGAGGGCTAAAGACATTTGGCTTCCTCAAACCAAGACTACAGTGACGGGGACCACTTAAGACATCATTGCAGCCTGGCACGTGGATCTGTCCTTCCTGACTCTCTTGAGCAGCATGAAGAGTCTTTCACTGTCTATATCCATGTATACTAATAGCACCAGGAAACGTGGTAGCTGGCTCCCACTGTCAGACTTGGATGCTTACTGGCATAATGCACGCAGGCAGAATGGTGGCCTAATGGTCTCGGGTCCCAGTAAGTGTTTTAGGAAGGGTTGATGAGTACTTGTGGAAGGAAAAATAAAAGAAAAAAAGGAGAAGGGGGGAAGAAAGGCATTATATATTTTTAGAGAATTTTAGTAGAGCACATAGATATGAGTGGGATCATTCATAATAGAATGCACTCAAAAATTTTTAACTCATATTTTGTGTGTATATTTATGCATGTATGTATATATGTGTGTGTGTTCATGTGTCTATACATCCACACATATGTGTGTGTATGTCTAGATATATATGTAGAAAGACAGAGGATGGGAGGAAGGGAGGAAGGAAACGAGAGAGAGGATCACAAGGAGAAGGTAGGCACGTACAGCTTAAAGATGTAAAGAGCCACAGCTGTCCTTTGATTGGGAGCACACACCAGTCCTTGGTTTCTTAGGTACAGGATACAACTATCCCCTAGAATTCTGGTCAAAGACCATAGAACCTTTGATCAAAAGTAGTCCAAAGTGAAGTTCTTGGGATTAGAACTGAGCTGGAATCCCAGCTTCACTTATAAGCTATAGACCCAGGGCGTGACAATGAACTTCTATGTGCCTCACTTGTCTCATTTGTGCAAAGGGCATAATAGCAGTTCCTAAAGCATCAGATACTGTGGAAAGTATACAATCCAGCTCATGTACAATATTCCTTACTAAAGATGTATGCATGTAACAATACAGGTCAACGTTCCTTCCATTAATCCTTACCAAAAAGATCTTGAAGAAATGTGCCAGTTGTTCAAGTTGCTGAGCTTTGTGGCAATAAGGATAACAGAGTTTTCATTACCTGATAAATCTGAATTCATATCCTAAATCTCTTCTTAAAAGCTGTGTGACTCAGAGGAAGTTCCTTAAGCATAAGATTCTCAGATTCCTGTCTATAAAATAGGATAATATATAAGAGCTGGCTCATCTTTAGTGGTGACACCAGGACAGACACCGTTCCAAGAGCTTTACATGTATTTGCTCATTTAATCCTCAAGTAACCCAGTGGAATCAATGCAGTATTGTTACTTCCCTTAGCTATGTGTTGAAGTTGTGGTCATCACCTTAATCTCACAATTGAGAAAACGACTTAGAAATTTCATGAATGGTACTACATTTTCAGCTTCTTGAAGACTTGTATCCTGTGTGAGGCATCAGGAAGTACTTGGCACTGGTGACGTGGTGAATAAACATATGGTGAGCTGCGTCAAGATGTGACTATCAGAAATCAAGACAGCAAAACCTGACAGTGGTTTGGTGAGTGTGGCTTGAAAAACTGTAATAATACTTCTGAAAACCTGGAGCTCCTGAGGCTGAGGGTGGGTGGGGGTGGGTAAGGTGTGTGGGAGGACAGATGCCTCCATTTACCACTGGATGAATACACAGGGCTTTTTAAAGGAACTAAGTGGTTCCACACACAGCCTTTTGCAGGAGGATAAAGTGAACCATTTGAAATCTATGACAAGTGTATTGAAAAGTATCCTAGAAATCTTGACCGCTTGAAGTTCAAGTCTTAAGCATATTCTCTTAAAAAAATATTAACAAAGCTATTAACTAACATTCACCTATTAGACTCAGAAGGAAAAAAAATGACAGCTTAAAACTGGCAATATTTCTAAGTCTGACTTTTTCTTACTAGGGAAAAAAAAGTCAATAAAAAGGATTTATACTTCTCCAAACAAAAGATACGAAGAATACATATGGTGTGGTAGAAGCTTCAATTAACATTTTTAAACTATTTGTCACCAAAGCACCAGCGGAGAACAACATCTTACTCTGGGTTGCATGTCTGCTTTTAATGAAAGTGTTCTAATACATGCTTTACAATGTAACATATTTTCAAGAATTGTCCAAGTGGTCCAAGCATAATATTGTTGTGATTGTTGAGGTTGATGTTGCTGTTTTTGTTGCATTCATTTAAGGTTTTGGAAGGAAGACACTGAGCCTGCAGAGAGGGTAACTGACCCTGTTACAGAGAAATAAGCTAATATTTAGTAAGATGAGATCTGTTTGCATGGAAAGGTAACATGAGACACATTTCCCCGTTCAATGGGACAACATTCAATAACTGAAGATCATGATGTCAGTAATCCCATACTTGGATTTAGAGTTAACATAAATTGATTAGGTTGGTATCAAGAAGGGCCACTTCTAAATGGTATCTTCAGATCTGCCATAACATGGTTTATACAGAAATACTTGGGAGTTTTGTACTGTATCAATACAATCAGTATATACTGCCCATTCAGATGACCAGCATGATTATGTAAAGGCCTAGTTTTGTTGATACTATTCACTGATTTAACTGCAGGATCTGATCTGTTAAGGCCTTGTTTTTCGTAGCAGCCATCTCTGTTCTGCCTCTTTTAACCATCTCTTCCTTTAATGAGGTTACATTCTACTATTCATTTATTTATTCAACAAATATTAGAGGTCTCCTGTGGTGCAGTGGATTAAGGAACTGGCATTATCACTGCAGCAGCTGGGTCACTGCTGTGGCATGGGTTCCATCCCTGGCCAGGGAACTTCCACATGCCATGGGCGCAGCCAAAAAAATTTTTATTCAGTGTTTTCTGCATATTAAGCACTGTCCTAGGGACACAGTAGTGAAAAGACCAATGTGCCTCTTTTCCTCGCTGAGAAAAAAGTCTGGTGGGGGAGGCATATCATTTATGGTTGATCTGAAAGGCCTTGCTGATAGATTAGATGTGGGAGCTAAGCAAGAGTGAGGAAGCAGGGGTTGACTCCCAGGTTTCTGACTTGAGCATCTGGGTAGATGATGGTCCTATTCATTGAGAGCAAGGTTACTGGAGGGAGGGCATATCTTCATTGTTCTGGGTCATCCAAGGGGAAATATCTAGTCACCAGTTGGATACAGAGGCCTGTATCTATGTTTTGGTTGGTTGTGCCCACGGCAAGTGGATGTTCCCAGGCTAGGAATCAAACCCCTGCCACAGCAGTGACAATGCCGGATCTTTAACCTGCTGAGCCACCAGGAGACTCCAGACCTGTGTCTGTTTACCTCACTGAATCCTATCCTTCCCTTCTCAAGGGCCTTGATCTATTGTTTATCCCCTCTACTGTGTTTTAAGGTCTTTCTCTACATTTGTTCTTTATCTTCAGTGTTAGCCATATTTCACACGCTTAAAAACTAGAGGGAAGCACATATCCAATCCTCATATCTCACCCCATATATACCTATATCCCATCATTAAGTCATTCATTCAATTACTAGTTATTAAGCACACATGAACACTCTGAAGGTTACTGGACACAAAGTGTTAAATAAGATCAGCAAGAGCCCTGTCTTTATAGTGTTTCCTACAAGCAATGAACAGATAACATGTACGTCACATATTATAAGGAAAGGCATTAGATATCCAAAGAAAATTATAATAGGAACACCTAATCTAAACAAAGGAGTCATGGAAACCTAGAGAAAGTGATATTTAGGTGAGACCAATAGGATTAGTAAGATCTTGCTAAGAGAAGAGTATAGAGGCTGTTCAAGGTTAAAACAGAGTTGAAGAGTGTAGGAAGATTTCTCAAGACTCTTAAGATATCAAGATCATAAGGCTTTAGGAGAACTCACATAGGTCTCTAGTGGATGGAATGGACATTCCATATGGTTAAATCCAACAGAAATAAATGGGAAGTAAGATAAAGAATTAATTTACTTATTTGGAAAATATTTATTGAGTGCCTCTTACAGGCTAAATGTCCTTCTAGGCACTGAGAATTCAGTGGTGAATAAGACAAATAGTCCTGCCTCCATGGAGGTAAAATTCTAGTGAAGAGAAAAAGAAGTTTGAAGGGTACTTATGAGAAATCCTGGACAGATCATATAGAGTCATGTGCTTTTGTAATTAATCCTGAGGGCAGTGAGAAGACATTATAGATGTCAAGCAGTGAAACTACTACGTCGTTTATATAATTTTAATTGTACAATCACATTGGCTAAAGTGTGATAGAGATGAATGGGTGGAGGGATCAAAAGTAGAGATAGGAGACAGGAGACTTAATTATCAGGTAGGAACTCACAGTATCCCAGACCAGGGTACAGCCAGAATGGAAAGAAGTAGGTGGTTATATAATTATTTTTGAGGCAGAATCAGCAAGGCTTTGTAGCTATCAGGTGTGGGGATGGAAGGTGAGTTAAGGTCAAAGTCTGGAGTGAGCTCTGTATTTTTGTATTGTGAGCTTCGTGGACAGTGGTATGATTTACTACGATCAGGGACACATGAGGAAGAGCAGGTTTGGGGCATCGCTGTGATCAGCTGCAGACATTATAGGTGTGAGATATTAAGGAAACCATCTAAAAAAATGTCAATAGAACAATTACACACATCAAAACTGGAACACTGTGAGATGTCCTCCCTGAGTGTAGGCAATAAACTGATGCATGGTCTCTAGGGAATTTTTGAGCCATGATAAAATTGACTAAAACTGCCCTGGCTTTTTATGGTTTCCATATGCTACTGGAGCTCACTGCTCCCATCACCCACCCCACTTCTTTCTTAGTATGCCACTGTAGTTGGGTATGGGTACCTGCTTAGGAGAGAAAAGTCTGAGCTAGAGATATTCTTTTGGGATTCATGAGGATATGAATGATAGTAAACTCCTGGGAGTAGAAGGGACTATGCAGAGATACGCAACATTGAGATGAGCATAGGAAAGAGCCAGACTCTTAAGAATGGTATTTGATGGGTGAACCTAGAAATAAGTATACAAAGAGACTGGGAACTACCTTCTAGTGAGGTGGAGGAGAAGAAGTGAATGATGTCATAGAAGCCAAAGGAAGAGTGTCTCTCTAAATACGGAGTGGTCAAATTTCAGCTAAAATGACGGCTGAAAAATATGTTTTCTCTATTTAACATTAATTCAGCACTCAACATGTGTTTGGGGGCCCGACAAAGAATAAAACATGGTTCTCAGCCCTGTGAATTTCGCAGGCAAGTGAGAAAAGCAGGTTACACTGCAATATATAAAGCAATATAACAAGTGTTATAAAAAGGGCATGTAAAACATTTTCTTGGGAGGAACTAGGTTGGAAACAGAAGAGAATGGGGCCAGGGTTTGTGCCAGAGATGGTTTTATAAGAAATGAGATATTCATGGTGAGACTTGAAGAATGATGCGGAGTTCAGCAGATGAGAAGAGAGAACAGGATATTCAATGCCAAAGGATGTTCAAATTCATGGAGATATGGAAAAGATTTGACCTTTTTAAAAACTGTGTAAAATAGGGACAAAGTTTACACAATCCATGATGCCAAGGGTTTTTATTCACATATATCAATTTATATCTCAAGCTCACTTGCTTCCTAACATAATTTGGTCTGGTTAACATTCATTTTATATGCAATATTAAAATCAAAATATAGATCTGTATATGCAAAATGCTTAGAATTGCCTAAAAATTCTCTTTCTAAAGCACTTTTGTTTTTCAGCTGTGCTTGAAACATGCAGAAGTTCCAGAGCCAGGGATCCAACCCATGTCACAGAAGTGACAACACCAGATTCTTAACCTGCTGAGCCATCAGGGAACTCCCTAAAGCACTTTCAAATTTATCTCACTTCACAAAGTCATCAAATACTAAAAAAAAAAACATATATTCCCTGTCTTCTACATGCTTCTTAAGATCCCACAAAGCTTAGGGCTCATGACTGTTCTAGAACCATTGACTTTGATTACGGAATATTACACATTTTAAAGAACAACACTGGACTCAACATGGGTATCTATTAGAGGTAATATTTAGTGCAAATCACTTACATCCATGTTGTATTCTTTCTAAAACTTGCGGTATCTCTTCTATCTGAAGTGTCCCTATTCTAAATTACGCTATGGTATATTTTCTTTGACTCTGGATTATTTTTATCCTCTGGTGGTTCAAAGAAATCTGAGTGAATTTGCCCATCTGCTTTGGGAAGGTTTTCTCAGGTTGTAACTTTTGGATAACTGCTATTAATATAGGACTGGGTTTCTTAGCCCTCATGCTGATTAGGATCTTAAACATGTTATAGATGGATTTGTACTTGTTTACCCATTACCAACTGTAGTCATTTTTGAATAATCACAATTCCAAGAGTCAGTTCTATCTCTCGACCAAAATATCAAAAGCCTCAGTCAAAAAAAGACCATTAGTAACCTTTTGATTGTGAGTAAATGTGGTGAGTTAGTTGATCATCTCCTCCCCTTCAGAGTTCTTAGCAAATATTCCTGGCTGACAGTTAAACCTTAGGACAATATAACTGAAAAAGGCTTTTCAATGTATCTATATTCAGTTTTTCTCTCCTTAAATGGGGTGATTTAGTAATAAATAGGACAAGTATATAAAGCACTGCATGTGCATAATATTGCATTCCTCAAATAGTATTATCACTCTCTTAGCATTAGCAAAGGAAATGAAAGCCAAAGGATATCTATAAATTAACTAAGTTTCTATTATTGGGATGAAGGTACTATACACACCTACATCTATTTTTACATCTCCACTGAATCCACTTCATTTCAGTCTTTACCAGACACATGGACCCTGACAAAATGCACATGAAATCCCCATTCAGAAATGGAAATAAGTGAATGCAAGTCCTGTGGTCATTGACCTTTAGATGAGCAGGCTGCAGAGAATCTCAGAGGACTGGCAGTCTCTTGTGAAGCTGTTCACAAGACTAATTGTTGATTTGAACCAACTATATACAGATAAATTACAGCAATCCACAATCAAATAATCGGAGACATGTCTCCATGGGTCTCACCAAGTCTTTTGATCAAGCAAGATTAATTAACATCTTTGTTCCAGAGCCTTCTCAAGGATGTTTGTACTGCACACTGCTTTGGAGGATAGAGAAAATGTCTCCCTCCAGGGCAGAGAACAGGTAGGCTTTTTTAGCAGGATAATGAAAATAATGTTGTTCTCTGGGGTAAATATTACGTAGATTTGCCAGTAGCACTTTTTATTAGAGAATTTAAGCCCAGAGTTCCTCAGTTATGACCCAGACCTAATGTTTGAACACCATCCACCAGGCACACTCTGTATCATCCTTCATGGGACCTTGTGTGTAGGCAAGAGGAATGTAACAAGTCCTTTAATTTGTAACAATTTGTAACAAGTCCTTTGATTGGACCCAGGAATCTTATGTCTTCTGTTAGCATGTATGAAACTGTGGTCCCCTAACTTTTATCTTGCACGCATGATGAAAATTCAGACACTTCACAGTTCTTAACACAATTATTAAAAAAAAAAAATCAATGAGTTCCCTGGTGGCTCAGTGGGTTAAGGATCTAGCATTGTCACTGCTGTGGCTCAGTGTGTTTCTGCTGTGTAGTAGGTTCAGTTCCTTACCAGGGAATATCCACATGCCATGGGCATGCCTCAAACAAAACAAAAAAATTAAAACAACTCAATATTCTAATAACAGTAGGGTATCAGAAATTAAAAATCTATACAAATCAGCAGACCAGGATAGTGGTGAATGAAGAATGAGTTAAAAATACTAGCAACCTGGAGTTCCCTTCGTGGCTCAGTGGTTAACGAATCCGACTAAGAACCATGAGGTTGCAGGTTCGATCCCTGGCCTTGCTCAATGGGTTAAGAATCCAGCATTGCCGTGAGCTGTGGTGTAGGTTGTAGACGCGGCTCAGATCCTGCCTTGCTGTGGCTGTGGCGTAGGCCAGCAGCTACAGCTCCTGTTAGACCCGTAGCCTGGGAACCTGCATATGCCGTGGGTGAGGCTCTAGATAAAGGCAAAAAGACAAAAAAAAAATATATATATATATATATATATATATATATATATTAGCAACATGTTAGCTGTTACTAAGTACAGTCTAAGTGTTAGCCTATCAAATATTTGCATCTCAATGAATAATAAAGGTCAGGAAATACACAAATAAATGTAAATTCTCCATATAAGATAGTGTCATGGTATATCATTAGGCGCTAAGCTGCTTGGGAAGTGACAGACATTGGTTATAGGCACTGACTTGCAAACCTGTGCATAATACCAATTAAATAACGAATTAAAATGGCAATTCCATTAAACAAGTAATATGATTTGTCATGTTAATAAAATGTACTGATATGATCAAAAGCAACCTTTCAAAAAGGAAGTCATTTCATATAAAACTTAATTTTGTGTACAAGCCAATAAATTCAAAATTCTGTCACAATTTGTAGAGAATAAATTTACTATTGAATATTCTAAGATTAGTTATAAAAGCTAATAATGACTGATATTTACTGGTGGTATAATTGTAAATAATTATTTTCTCATTCTTGCTTAATTCAATGTTAAAATATTTCTTCTGGATAACTTTGTGGTTAATGTGTTCATTGTAACACTACCTAGACTACTGTGTTCCTGGTGACCCTTCAGAAATCATGACAGAGGCTGGGTTGTATATCTTTTTGTTCCTCAGCATTCTGCATATAGTAGGGACTCAGAAATGGGACAAAGATATGGTGCAATAGTTTGAACTTCCATTGCTTCTAGAAAAAAGATGGTTGACTTCTCTTTTTAAAAACAACAGCAAACATATTTCTCAGTGTAGGTGCTTCTGTGATATTGCTTTAAACCATCCTCATGAAATTCAAAAGCCATTTGTTGGAACACTGCTCTATTTTTATATTTATGATGTCTTTTTTCTGGGTAGAACTTTACTATTTAGAAAATCACTACTCAGGAAAGTAATAGCCTCATGAATTTATTAACCTCTTGTTCAATTTATTAACCTCTTGTTCAACTTTCCCCTCTAATTAAACCATTTTCCAAGTGATAATCTGCTCTATACTAACTGTAATTTGGAAGACATTTTTTTCCTGTGATCCTTTTGTGTTGTTATGTAGTAAAAAGCTATAATGAGCATACAAATATACAATTTACAAAGCAGAAATATTCAACTTCAGTATTCTAATGGTTTTTGATATTTAAATTAATTTAGGATTCATTTTAGCACTTTTGTTGCTGAGGGCTGTCACCTCCAAATTTCTCTGTGGAAGTTGGTTGATATGATACAGAGTCCACATTATTTGGGAAGAACTTTGGACATAATGACGGCAAGTATTAATGGAACCAAAAACAAATAATGCCATGTCCACTGGAATATAAATTCCATGATGACGAGGACCTTCTCTGTTTTCTTTTTGTCTATCCTTATTGCCTAGAATAGTTCAATAGAATAGATGTCCAATAAACAGTTGTTCATTTAAGCACAATGAATTAATCTTGTCATGAGTTTGTCTATATGTCTACAAAGGAAAGTAAGTATTTATGGAAGAGTAGGTCTGTGAGTCTAGCATTTGTATTTGTCAACACTCCATCACATTCCCTGTTTTCTTATATCTGCATTATATCATTCCACATCAGTATCTTATTTATTTACCTATTACATATTATTTTTCTCCTCTACTAGATTATAAATTCTATGAGGAAAAGTATCATTTCTATCTTAAACAGACATATGTTCTTGGCACCTCAAATAATGTCCAGCATATAGTAGATCCTATATATGTGTGTGTGTGTGTGTGTGTGTGTGTGTATAATGATATTTTAATATGAACTTAGTATATATATATATATATATATATATATAGTACTATATATATATATATAAACTGTAAGGCAAAAACAGGTATGAAAAATCAGATATTTGTTATGCTGAGACAGACCCTTTAGAAGAACATTTGCATCGCTCAGTGTGTGAGGCCAGGATATGAAAGTCACAATCTATAAAGAGCTGGAAACTGCTTGTGAATCTTAAATATTTGTGGGGATTGAGGATTTCTAGAGAATGCTGAATAATCTTGGTTTTGGAAGAAGTTAATATAGTCTTTGTGGTCAAGAGCTAACTACATGAGACTGATATATCCAGGCATTAAGAGACAATTTAAATGGAATGAGGTATAATCTGATCATTATTATTACATTTATATAAGCTTATTATTAGTATTATTAGTGGTAGTAACAGTAGTTTTAGTAGTGGTAGTGTCTGGCATATGGCAGGCACCAAAAATAACTGGAAAATGAATGAATGGCCTGTCATATTTAGATTTACTGTCCTTCTTATTCTGAGATATCTTCAGAACAAAAGCAAACTTTCCAGTCTTCCAAAATTTCCCAAATTAGATGTACAGTGATTATGACACAGGCATATACTCTGAGATGAGTCATGGAGCTCATCTGTTCCAACTATTTTCCAAGAGATAGATATCAATTTTTTGTACATAGACTTGACCATCCACACAGAACACAGGATCAAAAATATTTCCACACATTCATTACTAAGTGACCATTTCAATTAAAAGGAGATGTCAGATATTGGCTTCAGGCAAGGTTTTAAAAGAGAGCAGAACATTGGAGGAATGATCACAGCCTAAAAACTCAATGATATTCATTTAGCCAGAATTGCTCAAGTTATATGGCGCTGGAAGACATTTACCAAACTTAATAAAACCATGATAAAACAGAATGCCAATTTGGGACTTATAAGTGTGTGTGTGTGTGTGTGTGTGTGTGTGTGTGTGTGTGTATGTATATCTATATATATACATATGTATATATATATATATATTATGACTTGGGACCAGTTATCCGTACAGAGGCTTCCCTGCTTCTACACAAGGAGATACACTTATAGCTACAGTCACAATTTGACTGGTGGGTAGAGGAACACTTTCTATAACAATAACATTTGTTTTATTCCTATCTTCTACCTAGTTACTCACGAGGTCCTGTCAATTCAATCTCTGAAATGTATCTTTTATTTATTTTTTCCTTTCTGGCCACATAAGGAAGTTCCCAGGCCATTGATCAAATCTGTGCCCTACGCCACAACTGCGGCAATGCTGGGTGGGTCCTTTAACCCACGAGGTTGGACCAGGGATCAAACCTATACCTCTTCAGCGACCTGAAGTGCTGCAGTAAGGTTATTAACCTACTGTGTCACAGCGGGAACTCCCTTTGGAATGTATCTTCAATTTTGTTATTCCATTCTTTTCCTATTTCACTTCCTTAATTCATCATGTTTTCCCAACTGAAGAAATGCCATTCTAACTGCTTTCTCTGTTCAGTTTCTTTGCTATCTTTAGTCTGATTCTTTTTTAATCCACTCTGCACACTATGGTCTGAAGAATCACTCTGGCAATCAAGTGTGATTATATCATGCCACACTAGCCCTCTTGAGCAAAATGTTCAATGACACTACTGCACTCCAGGAAGAAACAAAATACACACATACATGTGTGCACACACACATGCTTTTCAGCAAGATAACCAATCAGCCTTTATAATCAGCCTCAACCCTCATGTCCATCTCCTTCTCCTAGAAAATATCCCCAAATAACCTCCACTCCCATAACGACTGCCTTAACATTTGCCAATTCAAACTTGTGTCAAGCCTTCCTTTTATCTGCTTATGCTGTCCCTGAATCCTGGAGTGTCTTTCCACAATTTACCTATTTTTTTTTTTATTTTTGCATTATAGCTGGTTTACAGATTTCTGTCAGATTTTCCAACTGCACCATGTGGTGACCCGATTACATGTACATATATGGATTTGTCACATGTAATTAGATATAGTTCCCCGTGCATTACAGTTGGAGCTCCTTGCTATTCCATCATTAAAGCAGTAGTTATCCCCACTCCCTCCC
>PVHT020000017.1:3405119-3435065 GCA_004024745.2 Catagonus wagneri | reverse complement strand
GTAATTCTATGTAGAGTTTTCTAAGGTACCTCCACACTGTCTTCCATAGTGGCTGCACCAGCCTACATTCCCACCAACAGTGCAGGAGGGTTCCCTTTTCTCCACACCCCCTCCAGCATTTGTTGTTTGTGGACTTGTTAATGATGGCCATTCTGACTGGTGTGAGGTGGTATCTCATGGTAGTTTTGATTTGCTATTAAAAAACATTTTTCACCAATACCAAAGTCAGTTGCCACTTGCTCTGTGAAACTTTCCTTGATTGACCTAATTGAAATTTTTAATCCCTTCCATTTCCACACTACAAATCTTATAATAATATTGAGCACTTTTCTATTGTCTCTTTTATTGTTTGAGTATGTCTGTTTCCAACATTATATTTTTAGCACCTTTTTGGCATCTTCTCTACCTTTGTACCTTCCTTACCTAGGTATCCTACTATTTAAGTCTACTCAGGCTGCTAAAACAAAATACTTTAAACCAGGTGGCTTAAATAATGAACATTTATTTCTCATGTTTTTGGGTTCTTAGACATGTAAGATCAAAGTGCTAGTGTATTTGGTTTCTTGTGAGAGTCTACTTCCTGAATTTCAGATGGCCACCTTCTCACAGTGGCCCCAACTCCTAATTCCATCACATTGAGGGTGAGGGCTTCACTATATAAATCTGGGGAGGGCGCAAGCATTCTACACCTAACACCTACCTACTTGTCCACACACACTTCAGTGTCTAGAATAGTATTGACACAGTGTTGAGTATATAACAGTCTTGGAAGCTTGAAAATCAACCTTTCAGAGATCCCACTGCTCTCAGATTTGTGACTGTGGTTGACTAGAAATTCCCGCTACTAAACCTTGAAACTACAGGCACATTTATGTAGAAAACCCTCTTTTCCTCTAGGATGCTCTCAGCCAGTAATGAAGGGCAACAGGAATACTAAGGCAGGTCAGACTCTGGGACATTCGAGATGCCTCTGATAACTGACTCTATTCCAATGGCTCACCATTGGCCTTGCTGAACTCTTAGGACTGCTCTGTAAGTCTAAGACACAGCTACACAACTTTGCTTTCTTCCTTGTCTCCCTTACAAGAGTTAGACCTATTTCTTGTCTGATGGTTCTTCTGGCATCCTCTCCCCACTTTCCCTCACAAGCAATATGCCTAAATTTTTTCTTTTATGTGTAATACCCTCATAGTGTCCGGTTTTCAGAAAACCTTGAATAACCCAATATGTTTGAATGAATTCAGGAATTGTGCACACTTTCTTCTGTCTCCCAGAAGCCTTGGCGCTACTCCCTAGATATTCAAAGTCTTTATATGATCATCAACCCTATCCTTTCTTCCTTTTCAGTGCCTTCTTATGAATTGACCTGGGAACCTCTGGCATTATTGATCCTCTATTAGTAACAAAGGCCATATATGATAGGTCTAGGACTAGTGATTACTCACTCATTCTTGTAGTTATTTTGAAACAAGTGGCTGATGAAATAAGACTTGTAGTGAAGTGGTAAGTGACATTCTCAAAAATTATAAACTTGTTTTATGTTTATTTAAAACTTATCTCAAAACACTTCATATCTGTCCTGACTTTGTGCTTGTTTTCATCTACGCTTTTTGAAGAGAAAACTTAAAAGACCAAAAAAAATAACATCAGAAGAAGAGCAATATGGTACCTGGGGCACTGAGGTTGTCACTGTATTTCTATTATTACCTGTCAATTTAACACTGGCAGCGTGGCCAACAAAATCGGGAATGTTTCAAGCAATGTCTAGATGTAGATTCACATCAGACACATGTAAGAAAGGAGGGGAAAGTTAACTCTAATAATCACAGCAATGTTTTTAAACTCTGATCTGTCAGCAATGAGACAGGCAACAAAATCAACTCCTAGCTTCCAAATTTTAACACTTATCTAGGCTGGGAATCCCCTCTTGCGTCCTCCTCTACTACCCCTCCCCCCTCCCTCCAAAGACACCCAGGCAGAAAAACACCCATCCTCAATATCCCTATCCTCCTGGCACAATGGCCAGATTTCTGACTATAGTATATTGGATACTAAATGGTCAAAGACTCCATGGTTACAGACACAGCCCATCTAACATGGCAGAGGGGAGAGACCCACCTACTAAGGAATATAGTCCGTGTGCTTGGCTCATTTAATGAAATTCAGCTGAATATTCTTAGAAAACTTTTGTGAAGTCTGGATTAGATAGCATCAGGAGAGTCCAGGAAAGCTCCCCTTGAGAATATTTTGATGCGAGTTTAAAGGAAATGGGGAAAGTTAACTTAGCAAATCCTCAGGAAATCCAGATTGAGATTTAAGAATATTTGGATTCCTTCCCTTTCTCTCTCTTCCTCCCTCTCTCTTGGATTTCTACATCTTTAGTCTTTAATTGATAATGCTTGCCTCATCTCCACGCCACAGAAAGATTAGGATAAATAAGTTATATTCAGCTACAAAAAGCACTTTCTGAGACCTGAAAGATTGATTTCCACCCCCTCCTCACCTTCAGCATTTCTGTTGAGAGCAGCCATAGGGATGGTCTGGATGAACACTCAGGGTCCCCACAGCCCAGCAGGGGGGCAACTGCCAAAGCAACAGACTGCCCTCTGGGGGACTGCTCACCACACTCCATTATCTAAGGGGTGCCCCCATTTCGCATGTTCATATGAGTACCCTCTCCCATTTTCCCTGGCCCTCAGTGCTCCCTTTTATGTGACATCAGCACAAATACCTCCACAATGTTTTCTTTTCTTTTTTTCAGGGCCGCACCCATGGCATATGGAATTTCTCAGGCTAGGGGTCGAAATGGAGCTGCAGCTGCTGACCTACACCACAGCCACACCAAATCCAAGCTGTGTCTGTAACCTGCACTGCAGCCTGCAGCAACACAGGATCCTTAACCTACTAAGTAGGGTCAGGGATCGAACCAGCATCCTCATGGAGACTAGTCGGGTTCATAATCAGCTGAGCCACAATGGAAACGCCCCACAATACTTTCTTTTAATACTAGAAAAAAATGTTTGCATTTGTACAAGTGGCTTTATAAGGCTGTCATTTTAAGGGAAACATTTCAAATGCTTTGGGTCAGCCTACAATGACATGCTTACTGTGCCTCTTTCTCTTCTGTTTTTTCTACTCATTTATTAATTTTCTCTCTCTCCCTCTTCCTTCTCTCTCCCCTCTTCATTTCCTTCTTCTCTCTGTCTTTGCTTTTGTCTCTTTTACTTTGTTCCTTATATTTTCTTCAGAATAACAAACAATAAAAAGATTAGCATTTACTGCTTCTTTAGTTGCGTTAGCAACCATACTAGCAAAACTGCACAGAAACAGTATAAATTCATTATGAAAGGAATTCTGGTAAGAAAATATCACCATCATCATCAATCCTAGCTTGAATATATGAGTAATCTAACTCAGAAAGTAAAAATCAAGCTATGTGACTTGCCAAAGACCCAAACTTGTCACTAAATCCAGACATATGCAACTACAAAGTCCGTCTAAGTGCAATACTGAAATATCTACTTCTGATCTCTGAATCTCTCTTCCACCACACGTTCTTTGTCTTGCAGGCAGGACTTTAAGACTCAACTTGTGGTAGACATTTTTTATGTTAGCATGTCAACTGCATTTTCTATTTAGTGTCTATAAGATTTCCTACAGATGGACCTGTTATTTTAGGTGTCTCACACTCACCTGAAAAATAACAAAGAAGAGTTCCTGCCATGGCTCAGTGGAAACGAATCTGACTAGTGTCTATGAGGACGCAGGTTGATCACTGACCTTGCTCAGTGGGTTAAGGATCCAACATTTCTGTGAGCTGTGGTGTAAGTTGCAGATGCAGCTCGGATCTGGCAACGCTGTGGCTGTGGTACAGACCAGCAGCTACAGCTCCGATTTGATCCTTAACCTGGGAACCTCCATATGCTGTGGGTGTGGCCCTAAAAAGATGAAAAAAAAAAAAAGAGAGAGATAACAAAGGTACTGATTTCAGTAAATGAATCTATGTAAAATATTATTTTCTTATCATGTGTCTTTCAACTATAACAAATTATTCACAGTGTTACTTATAGCCTGATTTAGCTTGAAAGTCTAGTTTGAGTGTTATACCATGATGCTACTTAGAAGTAGTATTTGAGGGTATTTTGCCACATGTGTCTCTGTCATTTTCCACAGAAGGGCATCATTTCATAGAAACTGCAGCCATAAGCATACACAGATTATAAAATATTCTCAACCAAGTTTGGTTTCCTTCCATGTTAGTGCCTCTAGGATTAAACAAACTAAAAAAATAAATCTGTGGTGTTGGGAGCCATTCTAGAATGCTCCTTCTTCACCTGCCATATCAAGCCTAGTGGTTTTTACTTACTAGATCCCTCTGCAATTCATCCTCTCCTCTACATCACCGTCCTAAGCCATGGTCTCTCCTGGACTGCCGAAACACATATCTAAATGGTCCCTGGGTTTCCAGGACTGTACCTGTCCAATCTGAACTCCATACTCTAACCTGAAGACATTATGAAAACCAGACCTGATCTGTCTTCTGCTTAACAGCCATCAAGTTTTCATAACAAGTTCATTAAAAACATAACCAAATTCCTGAATATGGCATGCTAAATTTTTAAAATATGTCCCTGAATCTTCATCTATTTCATTCCTTCCTTGTAACAACTGTATGGAATGCCATGCTCTACTTTTTTCTCCGTGAGAGACTCAAGGAGTTTGAGTATTTTCTTTCTTTTTTAAAAAAAAAAAAGTAGTCCCTGATATCCCCAAATTGAACTGACCACTTGTTATTTTTTGTTTATCCCATAATTTATAGTAAACTATTATAGTAAATACTCTATTGAATACCATTTATTTGATTATGTCAAAATGAACTATAACCTCCAGTGTATCTTCTGTAGAGTTTATCTCTAGTGCACTGTGAGTTCCTTGACGGCAAAGTATATCTTATTGGCCTGTTTACCTAGACTCAAGCACGGAAATTTGTATATCAGTTAATCATTAGTAATACTTATTGACTTCAAATAAAAAGGTAGTAAAACACAGAACTTATAATAAATGTGAGCTGACCTTACAGAAACCAAGAAAATTCATCCCCAGAATTTACTGAAACATTCTCACATCTTTGACTTCTCTTTTCCTCTTTATCATCACTCCTACTTTCCTAATTTAAATTGGTGTCATTTTTCACTTGTTATTGAAATAACATGGATACTGATCTCCTCCATTCAATTTTTCCTCCCCTCCCCCAAACCATCCTCCATACTGTCAGAGTGACTGCATCAAAACAACTTGCAGATTATGTTAGTCGCCAGCTTTCACACACTTAGTAGCTCTCCACTAGCCTCTGGATGAAGTTCAAACTTCTCAGCTTGATAGAAAAAGCCTTTCAAAACTTGGCCACAGTGTATATTCCATAATCTTCTGTAACTCCTCCAAATACACAAGCTCTTTAATAGCCCTGACTAGTACCCATGCAATTCTCTCTCCCTGGAATATTTGTAACTATTAACTTCAATAGTAAAAGCTTACTCATCCTTCAAAGTCCAATATACATACTTCCTCCTCTCTCTCACTTTCTCTTACCATCTCCATTCACTTCACCCCACTCAGAAAGAATGAATCATTTATATATACATCCATTATACCATACATCACATCACTGTATTTGTGTATGTACCTGCACTGGTCTTTCTCAGGAGACTGTAATCTACTTGAGAACAAGGGCTGTGGATTACTCATTTTTGTCTTTAAAGCCAAGTTTGGTACCTATATGACAATCAGAATTTGTGGCAAGTTATGTGCGCCCAAACTATTCAGCAATGTATACTATGATGTGTTGAGGTTATGGGATACATAAATGTAGACCATAGATACAGGTTTTTCCTGTGAAAAATCTATCTTGCTGAAATAGAGTAAAATTAATGCTGAAATATTCCAAAGTATAGGCTATATTTTCCAATCCAGCTCAAAATTTATGATTAACAATTTCATGTAAATTGTCTTATCTCTTTTAGATCATATTTTGTAGACAAAGTACCATCTCAGAAAAAGTGTTATGTGATGGGCTAATGACACTGGTTGGAATAAAAGTTTCATTTGTAAATGTACATTTTAATCATGAGTACATTGCATATCCTGAGATGTTCTGCCCTTTTCTCTTATGATGGAGCATGACAATGTGAGAAAAAAGAATGCATACATGTATGTGTAACTGGGTCACCTTGCTGTACAGTAGAAAATTGACAGAACACTGTAAACTAGCTATAATGGAAAAAAATCATTGTAAATAAAAAAGATTTTTGAACAAGATGATAAATGTCAATAAAATTATAATCATTGATTTATTCAACCAGTATTTATCAATTACTATATGGCAGGTACTCGGCTTGGTTTTGCAATATATAAATAAGACCACAATGGTCTCTTCCTTTTGAGAACCTATAATCCTGAGCGTAGTGTAACAATAAACAAACATACACTATTCAACAATGTTAAAATTTTTCATGAAGTACTCCAGGGTGTTATGAATTATGTAACATCTCTGAACTTCAATTTTCTTATTTGTAAAAATTCAGAGTACTTTTGACATAATAATGATAATGCCAATTGCTATTTATAAAAACCCCTTCTATCTCTGTTTACTGTTCAAAAGTATTTTCCCATTATTCATACATTTATTCTTGCAACAAGTATTTATTGAAGGTCTACTCTGCACCAGAGACTAGCCTAAGCACAGTGAATATAACAGTAAAACTTAACTTTACATATTAATTAATCATACAAGTATGGTAAGTACTATGAAAAGGACAGCTCCTACCAACACAAAATATGCAGTTTTACTTATTTTTTTTAGGGCCGCATGCATGGCCTATGGAAGTTCCCAGGTTAGAAGTCAAATGGGAGCTATAGCCACAGGCCTACACCACAGCCACAGCAATGCGGGATCTGAGCCATGTCTGCGACCTACACCACAGCTCATAGCAATGCTGGATCCTTAACCCACTGAGCGAGGTCAGGGATCAAACCCAAGCCCTCATGGATACTAGTCAGATTTGTTAACTACTGAGGCATGACGGGAATTCCAATATGCAGTTTTAAAGAATGATGTTGAGTACAAAGGGAAGTCACAAAATAATGTGATAATTTACCATTGGCTGCTTTAATAATGTGAGGTTTAAAAATACTTCCAAATAAGGGCATTTTTTTCCTTTAATATGTAGTCATTGCATAATATTCTGGTAATCCCATATGCTCTAAAATCCCTTTCCCAATTAAAAGTCCCACTCCATCTGTTTTCAGGACTCAGGTAGCTCTTTGATGGAAAGCAATTTGATCAGATTAAACTATGGCATAAATACATCAACTGTCAGCCCTTCTAGAGATAGGTATATTTTAAAATGAGTATTTATACTTTCAAATTACTATATTTCTAGTGGTGACAGGTGTGGCTAGGAACATTCTGGAAGTCAGGAGACTCCCCAAGGACCCCCAAACCATGCCCAGAAGACAATCGCCTTTACTGTGGGCACAGGAGGGCAATGCTTTAAAAGAAAGGGAAATCAATGTAAGGAAATTCATATTATATATTTAAAATTTTTTTTCCAGAGTATCCTAGGTTCACCCATGAATCCATGTCTATCATCATAGTTGTGCACAAGAGGAATTTATGACTTTGAAGAATGTTGCAAGGTCCACAAAGAATAATGACATTGAAGTATTTCACGATCCATGGGGAAAAATGCAGTTATAATCCTTAGGTACTATTCAGCAACTTTGGAACAATTTTCAATGACAATGGCTGAGTTATGATTAAGTTTTAGAGTAACTTTCAGCTAACCAAAAAAAAAAAATTAAGCCAAATACCTGATTCCCCATGCAGCCTAGATAAGTGGGGTTTTATGGTACATTACATAAATGTTAGACAATTATTTCCCACATCTGTTTCCCTGTTCTAGAACCATCAATGAAAGTCTTTGTAGTAGCTCTTTAAAATGTCCCTCAAATTTTATCCCATTTCAGTGGCTCTTATCTAAATTGTCTTTGCTGATATTGGTGACCTTGTGTGCCAAGTGTTTTTCTCATTTCAATTGTGTCACATTTCTCTCTCTCTTTTTTTTTTTTTTTGGCTGTGCCCGCAGCCTATGGACGTTCCCGGGCCAAGGATGGAACCCACGCCACAGCAGGGACCTGAGCCCCTAGAGTGACAATGTGAGATCTATAACCCATTGAGTCAGAAGCCAGAAGAGAACTCCCACATTCCTTTTTTTTCTTTATCCAGTGAAATCCTTAATATCATATCAGAGCTGATTTTATTAGGTTAGCAATTAAAACAATGGCATTATTTAACATTAATGTGATTCATCCATTTTTGACTACTTTCAAAATTCAGCATAGTATGAGTAAGTCTTCCGTAGATGCTAAAGAACAGTGTTCAATAAATTAACAACTCAGGATGCCTCACATTTTATCAGCAAATCAGATCAGCTGTGTATCTGCCAAGGAAATGCTGGGTTATGAAATCAGCAGCAACACCAGCTGCTGCTGCAACAGTACTTTTTCTTCTTTTTTGCTAGCATGTACTGAATTAGCTATTTTTCTCTTCAAAGGCAAAATTGGACCAAAAAAAAATGCAACAGTCAAATGAGAAAGAAAATGGTGGTTTTCTATCTGACAACTTTCATTTCCGTCTTGGCATGCTTACTTAATGTTTAATAGTAATGACATAATTGCAGATATTATTAATGCTGGTACCTAACCTTTTTAATTGAGTTACTTTCCAGAGCCTAAAGGTTTTAAGAGATTTAGACAGTTCTTAATATCCATTTGAGTATCTGAAAGTCTAACTTACAAAACATTTTTTCCATGTCAGAACAAATTATTTTAACAAATTTTTTTTTAGTATGTCTATATGTCTACTCTCCCGCTATTGTACTAATAATTAAAATTATACTAATGGTCTACCTGTTGAACTTTTAATATCTTTTATGCCATGTGGAACATTTTTAGAATGGGAAAAGGTTGCAAAGATGATAGTTATGAATACTATTATTTCTACTAACCAAAGCACATTCATATGGAATACAGCCTTTTTCAGCTTGATATTTTTTAATCCTGAAAGTAATACTTATTTCTTTTTGTTCCCTGGCATGCGTGCATTATAGTTATTAAAAAAAAAAGTGGTTAGTTCCAATTCTTTGCAGGGTATTGCAGATAAAACAGATTAATTATACATAGGCCCTGCCCTCAAGAAGCTCATAGCGAAGAAGCATCCTGGACTAATTTTAAACAGACCTAGAGTTGGAATTTAGATCACATTAATTATTAGATGAATGACCTTGGATAGCTAACATCTAGGATGAGCCTGCCTGCTCCTCCGTAAAGTAAGAATAGTATTATTTCCCTCCTCACAGAATTATTGTGAAAATTAAATTACATCATGGCTATGAAGCCTAACTCTCCTACACAACAAGTGCTCAGCAAATAAGAGCTATCTGCTGCTGCTGCTGCTGCTGCTGTTGCTGTCATTGTTTCTTCTTCCTTCTTCCCCCTCCTCCTTCATCCTCCTCCTCTTCTTCTTCTGCAGTAGCAGATGAAAAACAGGGAAACCAGAGAGGGGAAATGGGGAGGGATGAGGGATAACTTTTCCAAGAAGGTGGTTTATCAAAATTGTGTAGAATTTGAAGACATGGACCTTGTAGGTAAGGATATTCCAGGCAGAAGAAGCATTATGCAAAAATGCCTGGAGTGACCAACTCAAATTTTGCTCAGAAATGCAGTGTGAATGCCATCTATAAAACCCAAATATCACTTCAGGGGTGACGTTTCCTCCGTGTGTTTTGTGGGAGAGGAGGTTTGCTGGAGGCATGTGTGCTCTCCTTTGAGTCTAAGTTGATGAAATCATGAGAACAAAACCAGCTACTTTAAAGCAAATAACTCCACTTCCCCATCAGCAGTTCACTTTCTGAGGAAGAGAGTCTCCTATCTGTCAGGAATAGAAGCCAGAGCAAAGAGAAATGACCAACCAGATTTTGCTGGCCTCTACTTTTGGAAAAAATGTATAAATTGTGAAACAATCACTGATGCCGTTGTGTGCCTTCACACGTATTCTGGAATGAAGATTATATAAAAGTATCAGTGCTAAAGTAGAAGTTATCTATGATTCACCCCTGTTATAATCTTGAGAATGCTAGAGGGATTTTATGGTTGACATAACTACTTCTTTGAAGAATGAAATTCACTTGGCCCTGAGGCCTTACAAACATCAAAGAGCTTGATCCAAATGGTTCCTTCAGTATGAACATAACATGATTCATTTGTTTTCACCATCCTTCCTCCTGATTTTCCCCAATTGACAAAATGGGATGTGCATGGTCCTTCATAAATTCACAAGCTTTCTTCATAGCATATTCTATCAGGAAGCACTAGTTAAACTTATTGTCTTCAAGGGTCTACAGAAGTGCATGAAATATAACATAAAACATTTAATAGTGGTGATGAACTGCAAAGTCTTTCTTCAGAGTGATTGCAAAATTCAGGGCATGCATCTCAGACATAAGAAGAATATTATGACAGTGCTACTCAAAATAATGCAGGCTATTTTTAAAATGGGTAATGTCAAAAGGTGCCGAGGTAGGAGAATTGTCCAGTTAACTGGAAGATGAAACAAACATAGTCAAGTACCTGGCCCGACCACAAATACACTTTCTTTCTGTTTGAGTCACACTTTTTCCAGAGGAATATATTTTTCTCAATTTTACCCCACACACACACACACACATTTGTATTGTGATGTTTCCCCAACACTCATCCATTCTTTATAGAAACAGTGATGTTCCAGTTGTTAGTCCTCATTGAGAACTGGAGTAAATTTCACTTCAGTACCCTTGATCGAGAAAAAATGATTTTTTTTCTTTTTCCTCATAGGCATTAACTGCTGGGTTTAAAACCTTTGAATCCACTGTCAATTTCTGGCCAAATAGATAATGATTTGGTTCTTTTCTAAGCCCAATTTAGGCTTCTCAAGTGCCTCAGATGGCTTCTGTGACTCTTGGTGGAGCTTTGCAGAACTGAGCTGAGCTCCATATTAAAAAATGGATATTTGATAATTTCGGTTGCTTTACCATTTCAATATAACCCTAAGGCCATTACCTATAAGCAACTTAAATCTTTGAATTGACTTTGCATTTTCTTTTTACAGTTATATTTTAAATATGCAGAAGCATTCGGAGAGTACTATTACAAACACCCATTTAACTATCACCCAAATGTAAAGATTTTGGAACATTTAGGTTAGAATTTTTTTGTAATCATTGTAGAAAGATTAAATCTAATTATACTCATTGTGATTGCTCTATGGAAGCATTGTACTTTATTGATATGAATATAATAGTTTACTAATAATATTAAGATTTACATTGGGCTTATGAGATGTCAGGCAGAAGGCTAAGTGCTTTACTCATTTAATCCTCAAATCCTCCCCATAAGGAAGATGCTATTATTCCCATTATACAAATGTGGAGTCTAAGGCAAAGGGAAAGAAAGTAACTTTAACCAAGTTTACACAGCTAGTGAGTGGCAGAGTTCATATTTGCACTGAGCTCTAGAGACTGAATTCTTAACCAGTATGCATCACTGTCTCTCAGAATTTATTTACTCTTTCATCTATCCATCTATTGATCAACAGATTGTTTCCTTTTCCTTATTACAAAAGTAATGACTTCATAATAATATCACATACATACATGTCTATAGGCCACATGTCATACATGGTATATTAGTTTGCTAGAGCTGCAATAACAAAATACCACAGACCGTGTGGATTAAACCACAGAAATTTATTTCTCATAGTTCTGGAGGATAGAAGTCTAAGATCTAAGTGTGAGCAGGTTTAGTCTCTCCTATGGACTCTCTACTTGGTTTGTAGATGGCCACCTTCTAACTGTGTCCTCACATGGACTTTTCTCTGTGCATGAATCCTGGTGTTCAGTTTTCATCTTCAAGAACAACAGGTTGGATTGGGTGAGGGCCCACTCTAATGATCTCATTTTAGCATAATCACCTCCTTAAAGGCCCTGTCTCCAAATACAATCACATTCTGATGTTATGGAGTTTAGGACTTCAACATACTCATTTTGGGAGAACACAATTCAGCCCATAAGAGTTGAGATACAGTGGTTTTGGTGGCTTGTTCGTTTTAAGGAATGTATCAGGGAATGGGATGAGGCTGATGACTCGGGGAATATGTATCTTCGCCTTTATCAGCTATTGGAAAATTGTTCTTCACATTGCTTCTACAAATTTGTATGTCCACCAGGAGTGTATGAGTGAGTGTGTTTTGTCCATTTCCTTCCCCAAACTTTGCATATTTTGAATATTTGCCACATATACATGTCTAAGATATATCATTTATTAATTTTGCAGTTCTCTATATAATAACAAATTTGTGTCTGTTTCCTAGGTTATTAGCCCTTCATATTTCTTCTCCTCTGAATTACCTCTTCTTAGTCTTTGGCTATACTTCTATTTGCTTCTTTGATTTTTTCTTATTGCTTAATTCTTTTTTTTCTTCCATTTTTAGAGATATAATTGACATACTGCAACATATGAGTTTCAGGTGTACAGCATACTGATTTTACTTATACATCATGAAATAATGACCACAGTAAGTTTAGTGAACATCCATCATCATCTATAGATACAAAAATGGAATTTTTTTTTACTTGTCATGAGAACTCAGGAATTTGTTCTTTTAATAACTTTCATATATAACATACAACAGTGTTAATTATCTTTATTATGTTGTACATTACATACCTAGTACTTATTTATCTTATAACTGGGAGCTTGTAGCTTATGACTGCCTTCCTCCAACTCCCCTCCCTCTGCCCCTACAACTGGTACCACAAATCTAATCTCTTTTCTGTGAGTTTGTATTGTTTTTCTTCATCCCACTAAAATCCGGAACAAGACAGGGATGCCCATTCTCACCACTATTATTCAACATAGTACTGGAGGTCCTCGCTACAGCAATCAGACAAACAAAAGAAATAAAAGGCATCCAAATAGGAAGAGAAGAGGTAAAACTGTCACTATATGCAAATGACATGATACTTTATATCGAAAACCCCAAGGACTCAGTCCCAAAATTACTTGAACTTATAGACAAATTCAGCAAAGTGGCAGGATATAAGGTTAACCTTCAGAAATCAATCGCATTTCTGTATACTAACAATGAAATATTAGAAAAAGAATACCAAAATACTTTACCTTTTAAAATAGCACCCCAAAAAATCAAATACCTGGGAATAAACTTGACCAAGGAGGTGAAAGACCTATATGCAGAAAACTACAAAACATTAATCAAGGAGATCAAAGAAGATACAAAGAAATGGAAAGATATTCCATGCTCATGGGCTGGAAAAATAAATATTGTAAAAATGGATATACTACCCAAAGCAATCTACAGATTCAATGCAACGCCTATCAAATTACCCAAGACATTCTTCACAGAACTAGAACAAACAATCCAAAATTTTATATGGAACCACAAGAGACCCAGAATCGCCAAAGCAATTCTAAAAGACAAAAAACAAGCAGGAGGCATAACTCTCCCAGACTTCAGGCAATATTACAGAGCCATAGTAATCAAGACAGTGTGGTACTGGTACCAAAACAGACATACGGACCAAGGGAACAGAATAGAGAACCCAGAAATAAACTCAGATGCCTACGGTCAACTGATTTTTGACAAAGGCGGCAAGAACATAAAATGGGAAAAAGACAGTCTGTTCAGTAAGTATTGCTGGGAAACTTGGACAGCTGCATGCAAATCAATGAAACTAGAACACACTCTCACACCATGCACAAAACTCTAAATGACATAAAGACTTAAATATAAGACAAGATACCATTAAACTCCTGGAAGAAAACATAGGTAAAACATTCTCTGACATCAACCTTACAAATGTTTTCTCAGGACAGTCTCCCAAAGCAACAGAAATAAAAGCAAAGATCAACCAATGGGACCTAATCAAGCTGACAAGCTTTTGCACAGCAAAGGAAACCAAAAAGAAAACTAAAAGACAACTTACAGAATGGGATAAAATAGTGTCAAATGATGCAACTGACAAGGGCCTAATCTCAAAAATATATAAACAACTTATGCAGCTCAACAGCAAAAAAAACAACAACCCCATTGAAAAAAGGGCAAAGGACCTAAATAGACATTTCTCCAAAGAAGAAACGCAGATGGCCAACAAGCACATGAAAAAATGCTCAACATCACTGATAATTAGAGAAATGCAAATCAAAACTACTACGAGATACCGCCTCACACCAGTCAGAATGGCCATCATTAACAAGTCCACAAACAACAAATGCTGGAGGGGGTGTGGAGAAAAGGGAACTCTCCTGCACTGTTGGTGGGAATGTAAGCTGGTACAACCACTATGGAGAACAGTATGGAGGTACCTTAGAAAACTCTACATAGAACTACCATATGACCCAGCAATCCCACTCTTGGGCATATACCTGGACAAAACTTTCCTTGAAAAAGACACCTGCACACGCATGTTCATTGCAGCACTATTCACAATAGCCAAGACATGGAAACAACCCAAATGCCCATCGACAGATGATTGGATTAGGAAGACGTGGTACATATACACAATGGAATACTACTCAGCCATAAAAAAGAATAAAATAATGTCATTTGCAGCAAAATGGATGGAATTAGAGACCCTCATACTGAGTGAAGTAAGTCAGAAGGAGAAAGACAGATACCATATGATATCACTAATAACTGGAATCTAACATACTGCACAAATGAACTTGTATGAAGAAAAGAAAATCAAGGACTTGAGAACAGACTTGTGGTTGCCAAAAGGGTGGGGGAGGGAATGGGATGGTAGGGGGGTCTGGGGTTAATAGCTGTAGACTGTTGCCTCTGGGCTGGAAAAGCAAGAAGATCCCACTGTATAGCACTGGGAACTATGTCTAACCACTTGTGATGTGTAACCCTGTCACCACGCTGTACAGCTGGGTATAATGTAAAATAAATAAGCAAGTAAATAAATAAATAAATAAATAAATAATAAAATAATAAAATAAAATAGAATTGCTATACAACATTATGTTAGTTCCTGCTACAGAAAAGAGTAATTCAACATTTCTGTAAATTTCAAAATGATCACCATAATAAGTCTAGTTACCAAAGATACTACATAGTTTTTGATAATATTCCCCATACTGTACATTTCATACCCATGACTCATTTATTTTGCAACCTGAAGTTTATATTTCTTAATCTCCCTCACCTATTTCTTTCCTTCTCCCAACTCCCTTCCCCTCTGGCAATCACCTGTTTGTTCTCTGTGTCTGTAACTCTATGTTTTGTTATACCTCTTCATTTGTTTCTTAATCTTTGTGTATTATGGATGTTAATTGTTTTCAATTATATAAGTTAAAAATATCTTCTCCAAGTCAGTGTTTATAATTCAGTTCAGTTTATGGTGGCTTTTCTTTTATACAGAGTTTAAATTTCAATAGCAAGTTATTAGTGTTTTCATTTTTATTTGTAACTTTTGTTTCTGATCTACAAATCTGTCCCGGTACAGATATGATTGATATTCTCCTACATTTTTCTATATTTCTTAAAATGTTTTTTTCCTCTTCATATTTATCTAGAATGAAGAGGTTAGGATGTTATTTTAAGTCTCACTTTATATTTCTACATTGTAAATTCTTTCAGCGTAATTTGTTTTGTAATCCACCTTTTTACAACTAATTCCAGTGCCACTTCTGCCATACACCAAATGCTCATATAGCAGTTAACAACTGTTGCATATATGTTATTTGTTAGTCACTGTGTTTGCATTATATCATTTAATCTTCACAACACTTACACAAAGAAGGTATTATTACTTCCATTCTGCAATTAAGGAAACTGATGTTAAAAAAGTCAAATACTTTTTCCAGTGTCATAAAAGCAGCAAGTGGAGAAGCCAGGAATGGAACCCAAGAAGTTTGATTACTACTATTTAATAACACTCCATATAGATAGATAGATAGACAGACAGACAGATATAGTGTGTGTGTATATATATATATATATATATATAACATATATAATAGTTTATATTATATATATGTAATAGTTTCTGAAGTTTACATTTTTCTACTGATTCATTTGATTATGCATGTGATAAATCACAGATTTTTTAATGGTTTTTCCTCTTTAATGTTTTTTTTTTTTTTTTTTTTTTTTTTTTTTTTTTTTTTTTTTTTTTTTTTTTTTTTTTTGTCTTTTTAGTGCCCATGGCATATGGAGGTTCCCAGGCTAGGGGTCGAATCGGAGCTGCAGCTGCCAGCCTACACCACAGCCACAGCAACAGATCCAAGTTGCATCTGTGACCTATACCATAGCTCATGGCAATGCCAGATCTTTAACCCACTGAGTGAGGCCAGGGATGGAACCTGCATCTTCATGGATACCAGTCAGATTTGTCTCTGCTGAGCAAGGCTGGTAACTCCCTTTAATGTCTTCATGATGGTACCGTGAGATTTCCTGTGCTGTGTATTTTCTTCATAATTACGTAAATTATTCTTAGTAGCCTCACTGTATTTAAACCCAGCTTCTTAAATTCCATTACATCCTGTCTGGAATCTTGTTGTAATAACATTATACTGAAGATCATTTCTGAGGGAACTGACATCAGTATGATCTTTAGACTGTACACGAACATGCAAAGATCCTTAATTTGAAGGTCAATTTTAAATTTTTGGAGTACCTCTGCCCAGGAGACTTCATTTTTTAGAGCAGTTTTAGGTCTAAAACACAACTGAGAGAGAGGTACAGAGATGCCCCATTTACCTCCTGCCCCTACATCTGCATAGCCTCTGCCTTTGTCAACATTACCCACCAGAATGGTATTTTATCTTAACCAAGGATGAACCTACGGTGATAAAACATAATCACTAAAAGTCTGTAATTTACCTTAGGATTCACTTTCAGTGTTTTACATTCTATTGAGTTTGGAAGGTCAAATTTTATGTCCTTCAAAAAAAGTTGTGCAATTTTCTCCGTCAAGTTACTGCACATGTTTTTCTTTGTTTAAGCCCCAGTACTGTATTTTTTGTTACTGTTGCTGCTTGTGAATGGACATTTTTAATGATAATTTCTAAATGGAAGTTAAAGTATATGAAAATATTAATTATATGATTATCTTCTTGCACAGAGCAAATGTAATGACTGTTATTAATTCTAATCATTTTTAGATATATTCTTAACTTTTCTTATGTAGACAATCGAGTCATTTATAAATTCCTGCTATTTTCTTGCATCATTGACAATCATTATTTCATTTTTTTCATATCTTATTTTATGGACTAGGATGCCCAGTACTATAATGAACTGTAGCTATAATAAGAGGCATTTTGACTATTCACAATAGCCAAGACATAGAAACAACCTAAATGTCCATCGACAAATGATTGGATTAAGAAGATGTGGTATATATACACAATGGAATACTACTCAGCTATAAAAAAGAACAAAATAATGCCATTCGCAGCAATATGGATGGAACTAGAGACTCTCATACTAAGTAAAATAAGTCAGAAAGAGAAAGACAAATGCCATATGATTTCATTTATATCTGGAATCTAATATAGGGCACAAATGAACATTTCCACAGAATAGAAAATCATGGACATGGAGAACAGACTTGTGGTTGCCAAAGTGGGGGAGGGGTTGGGAAGGACTGGGAATTTAGGGTTAATAGATGCAAACTATAGCCTTTGGCATGAATAAGCAATGGTATCCTGCTGTATAGCACTGGGAACTGTGTCTGGTCACTTGTGATGAAGCGTGATAATGTGAGAAAAAAGAATGTATACATGTATGTATGACTAACTGAGTCACCTTGCTGTGCAGTAGAAAGTTGACAGAACATTGCAAATCAGCTATAATGGAAAAAAATAAAAATTATTTTTTTCCTGACCTGTAAATGATAGCTTTTAAAATGATAACACTAAATATGATGTTTGTTATAGATTTCCAAAAGGGACACATTAGGCATTAAAGAAACTTTCTTATATTCCTAGTTCTTTGATAGCTTTATCATGAATGGGCATTGGCTTTTGAATCACAGTCATTGATTTTCTAATATGAATTTATCTTCACGATGCTTGGTTAAACATGACTTGATTATGATGCATCATATATTTTAGGCATTGATAGATTTATCAATATTTTATAGAGGTTAATTATATGTATTCTAATTAATGAGATAGGCCTATAATTTTTATTTATTGTGCTATTCCTGTCAAGCATGGATGTCAAGGTTATTCACAATGAATAGAGCAGCTTTTCTTTAGCTTCTCTGAAAGAGTTTTGTAAGATAAGAACTGTCTGTTCCTTGAACATATGTAAAAACAGAACTTTAAAAATCCTTTGGTCTTGTACTTATTTTGCAAGGAGTTATGGTACTGCTTAGTGGAGTATTTTTAACTACAGATAAATATATATAGCATTGATTTATTCAGACTTTCTACTTTTTCTTACATTTATTTATATTTTCTAGAAATATATCTTTCATATGTAACTTTTCAAATTTATTGCTTATTTTTATAGCATTCTTATGACACAATATTTCTAGCATATCCGTATTTGTTTCCACCTATGTCCTAATGTTTAACTTTATTTTTCCTAGAAAAATATAGTCAGAGATTTTTTCTTTTAAATGTTATGAGCTTTGAGTTTTGCTAATGTTCTTTATTATTTTTAATTTTAAATTTTATTTATATTATTTATTATTTTATTCATTCAATCTTATTACGTATATTTATTTCCTTCCTTCTATATTATTGTATCTAATCTGTTATTTTTCTAAACTACTGAGAGAAGCTCTTTTCTCAGTAGTTTCCAATTATTCTTTTTTCTAACATAAAAATTCCCACTAAGTGCAACAGTACTGCATATCACACATTGTAATATGGGGTGATTTCATCATCACTATTGTGAAGTATTTTATAATTCCTATTTTTTTCCTGCTATCTTGTTATTAGTCACATCTAATATTATCACATCTAATGTTTGCTCAGTGTGTGCTGCTGTCCAGATGTGCTTGTCCAGAAGGCACATTCTCTAAGGACCAGTTTCTCTTTTTTCGTTGCTTGCTCATTTGCTGTAAATGTATCAGTTAAATTGTGACTATTTACTAATTCATAGAAGTAAATATTTTCTGCTGTTTACCTATTTTCCTTCCTTACACATTTCTTATAATCTCTGATTCTTCAGTGAACAACAAATCCTAAAATGTTCCTTGCTTGTACTGTCATGAAAGCCACCATGAGGCTATGTGGTTGTAAAGTCTCTTTTTTCCAGGTTGATACAAAAACAGGTTTCTACCTTCTTAGAAGGATTGTTCATCATCACTCATTTATGCAATTATTTGGGCATTAAATTACACCAACCATTTCTCAACTGGTAGGGATGACGAGGTTATGTGACACTTACAAGAAATGAAAAATAGCTAATATACTTGAAATGTCAGTATTTTATTAGCATACTAAATCAGCTAAAAAAAAAAAAAAAAACGAAGTTCAATTCCCCCTCTCCCTCAAACCACATCCCAAACTCTGTTAGGTCCAAATTAAAACTCTCAAGCACAATGTATATCACAGAAGGGCATATGATGGTATGTAAATTATATCTAATAAGTGAGAATAAGGAAAAAGATATAAGGACAGGAACTAGGCCTAACTTGTTTACTCCAGTACCCCACTGCCTAGTTTGGTGCCTGCCATTTCGTGCCTGCTCACTTAGTATCTGTTCAATGAATGGACAGCCTTCAGAAAGTGTCTATACTACCTGCAATTATATGCAAAGTTTTGTATAGATGATCTCAAGAAACTCACATGGCAGTAATGGAGATGATCATTAAATGGCCCCATACCCTCATGGAATAAGTTCTTTCACTTTGTATCGAGGACTTAGCATTAAGCCAGCCTTGAGTGTGGGTACTCCACCAGGCCATCACATATAGACAGTTCCATCCAATAGTTCTCCACGCATAAATACCCCACAAATTGAAAGTGGAGTTGTGTGACACCTGGTATAGAAATGAAAACAGAAGGGGAAAAAAATCCCCTGACCAAGGTGTAACTCACAAGACCTATTTCTTTTCACAGAGGAATGGGGATGGATCTCTTGTCACTATTGGTCATTTGAGTCTCTGGCTTCATCTTTTCTTTTTTAATAGTTTTCTTTTGCTGCACCTGTGGTATGTGGAAGTTCCCTAGCCAGGGATCAAATCCATGCCACAGTTGCAACCTGTGCCATAGCTGTGGCAATGTCTGACCCCCTGCTCAAAAGTCTAAAGTCTGCAGCAGGTCTGTTTATCACAAGAGCCACTACAGCATCACTACCCTTCCCCTGCTCTGTTGTGCTTTGATTCTCTCTCAATCTCTCTCTCTCTCTCTTATGTATTTCCCTTTCCTTGATGCTCAGTTACATATTTAAACATCATTTTGATTATACTTTTGGAGGTAGAAGGAAAGGAAGCCTGTCTTCACCGGCTCAGTCTGCTGTATCCAAACATACTCTTGGATCATGGTTATTAATCCATTCAGTCATGCCCACGTATGTAAAATGTGTTTATTTACTGATCTATGTTCAGTAATATATTACATGCTATAGGAAAAAACAGACAAAAATAATAAGCCTTTGATTTCTAAGAGCTCACAATCTAATTGACAAAATACATAATCATACAAATGCTGAAGTCACATAAGGGCATTATATACTAACTCCCCACGTGAACCAAGGCACTAGAAGAAATGCAGGAAAAAACAGTCTATGGAAAAGATTTGAAAAGTAATAGCCAGCTTGCCAAAAGAATCTTTTCAGATTCAGACAGCAGAGGTCTATTAAAAGATAAAATAAATGTGTGATCTGGAAGGTTTTGGAAAACTGTCGATGCTCTCTCAGACATTACACCATATTGCTAAATCAGCAACACATTATTATTGATTTCACATGATAGTGTCAAGCTGAACTAACGTTACAACATGGGATTGAATTGAAATTGATGTACCTGAATAATTCAATCTATTATAAGTCAGCCATTTTTTTAAGAGCATAAGCATTTTAAAAATGAAGTTTATTCAAAAACACCACATAATATCATTTATGGAGTATTTAAAAATGATACGAATGAACTTTTATACAAAATAGAAATAGACCCACAGACATAGAAAACAAACTTATGGTTACCAAAGGGGAAAGGTGGGGGAGGGATAAATTAGGAGTTTAGGATTAACCTATACACACCACTATATATAAAATAGATAACACTGTATAGCCCAGGGAAATGTATTCAATATCCTGTGATAACCTAAAATGGAAAATAATCTGAAAAATAATGTGTGTGTGTGTGTGTGTGTGTGTGTGTGTGTATCTCAATCACTTTTTCTGTATACCTGAAACTAACGTATTGTTAATCAACTATACACACACAATATATATATGTTGTGTGTATGTATATATGTGTGTGTGTGTGTATACACGCACACATATGCTTCCAAAAATTTCAGGAACCCCTCAAAGTTAAAGCTTAAATTCATGTTAATAATGTATTCCATGTATGGTCAAAGACACCAGAATGATAGTTGAGAAATAAATTCATCACCCCAAATTGGGAGCATTATTTAAACAACACCTTCCATTGCCTGACTTCATCTTACGATGACCAATCAAAGCAATGAGAGTCTTGAACATTTTGTAAATGTGCTCACTCAGAAAGTATACAGGGGAACTGAGAAAACTTGCAAGAACCAGAGTGAGAAAATTATTCATTTGGTGAGAAAAGAAAAACATGTTTTCCCTCTAGTTTTTAAAAACATATCTCAGATACATTGAAAGCAGTTTTACAGTTCTGAGAAGATAATTCAGAATATCTGCACTTGGGGAAAAATAATCTATTACCATTTCAGAGAAGGAAGATAGGGACCAAGGCACAGCAGAAAGACTGAGCTAGGCCCTTAGCAGTTTTGTGAACGAACACAAGGCTCTTCTCCCCGCTCCCTAACATTTTTTCTCATCCACACTCCATGACCCTTGTCCATCTTGTACCAAGTCAGCCACCCTGCCCTTCTTTTGTAGGATTAGAGTTGCAAGAGAGTGCAAGTGAATAACATGGCACTGCTGAGGTCTAGACATTAAAACACTGCATGTGAATTTTTCTGTGGTCATTCCCCTTCCTATGGTCTAGAACATGGATATGCCTGCTGTCCAACTTCAACTATATCAATAAGGATAATGACTGGGGACAACAGCAGAGAAGTAGGAAGAAAAGTAGCCAAAGTCTTTAAAGGACCAAATGGAGCAGAGTAGCCTGCCTATCTATTCTGGACTCTTTACTAAGACAGAAATAAACATTTTTGGTCTTTAAGCCACTATAAAATTGGATCTCTCAGCCACAAAGGCATAGCCTACCAAACACATCATTATAAGCCAGAAATGTGTCCAAGCTGTTTTGGACACATGAATTAAGCACAAGAATCTCAAAGCAACATGAAGTACTTTAAACGCTTTCCTCTACTGCATGCTATACTTGCCATTCACCAATAAGGACCTCAGCTACACTGGAATTCGAATTAGCCACACTGTAAAAATGGGGAACCAAGGTGAGAGAGAGAACATTTTAATCACAAAATTGTTCCAAAAGAATAAAAAATTAGAAATCAAATGTATGACTCACAGCTCTGTCCTTATATAGAAATGTTATTCTATATAAAATGTTTTATACACAATTACTGACTCATCATAAAATTCTGGATTATTTTGCAACAGAAAACCCTGAACAAGAGGTCAAAAGCACATGTGTGATTCATATGCCCCACTCCTATCAACTTTACAAATGTATCTCTGTTATTGAATGGTGTTTTCCCACTAAACAACACTCTAATTTCCAAGTATATTAGCTCCTCTCCACCAGTAAGGCCCAGTTGCCTGAACACATCCAATGCAGAAACATGGAGCTGAAGACCTTCAGACCACACAGGAAATTGTCAGCTAAACGGGCTGTGGTCATGACTGTAACCATGAAACCCATTATCTTTTTGTACAATAAAATTAATAAAGATATATTAATTAAAGAGAACATAAAACCTGTTTATGTAACAAAGCAAGAATGGTGCGAAAAACTTCCATTATTACCACTTGCTTCCTAAACACTCAGCTATGCCTTTTTCTGAGTTTAAACCATTCAGTTTAAAGAAATGAATTCCACTCACCTTACTGTATATTACAAGGAATACAACGACATCTTACCTTGCTTGCTTCACTTCAAAGATATGGTGTCTTTCCGATTTTGTGGTTTGGAGTTCATTTTTGCCCCCATGGGATCATCTTGGCTTCCAGAAATCCAGAGTAACATGGATGCCTGAGAAAGAAAGACAGAAACAAACAAAAATGAAGTTTGAAAAGTTTATCTTAACTCCAATCATGATTATTTCATGCTAAACAGCATACTAACAGTTTGTGTTAGAAATCTCTATTCCATCTTTGCTGAGAGACATGTTAGTGAAATCTGAAGATTCTGGTCTACTTTTCTCCCAAATCAGCACTGCAAAATACCCCGTCTGTCCTTTGCCATCTTTTTTTTTCATTTTTTTCTTATAGTTTCTTTATAATGTTCTGTCAATTTCTGCTATACAGCAAAATGACCCAGTTATACATATATATTCTTTTTTCACATTATCCTCCATCATGTTCCATCACAAGTGATCAGATATAGTTCCTTGGGCTATACAGCAGAATCTCATTGCTTATCCTTTCCAAATTAAATAACTTGTATCTACTAACCCCAAACTCCCAGTACCTCCCACTCCCTCCTCCTCCCTTTTGGCAACCACAGCTCTGTTCTCCATGTCCATGAGTTTGTTTCTATGCTGTAGATAGGTTAATTTGTACCATATATTAGATTCCAGATACAACTGATATCATATGGTATTTGTCTTTCTCCTTTTGACTTACTTCGCTTAGTATGAAAGTCTCTAGTTCCATCTGTGTTGCTGCAAATGGCATTATTTTGCTCTTTTTTATGGCTGAATAGTAGTCTAATTTCCAGATTCCAATCCCTCTTTTGATAAAGATGCTCAATATAGGGGTTTTGCAATTTGTACCACTGGATTTTACATCTTTATGCACAATTAACTCACATGATTTAAACTGTTTGTGTTCAGGACTTGGTATTAGTCCCATGACTATGTACATTTCTCATATAAAATAACCTATCAAGCCAACATTTTCAATTCATAATCAACGTTAAAATAGTATTGTTTTCAAGAGTAATTAAGAATGATATAAATACATTATGCATAAAGTATTTAAAAGGCAATAATGACATACTTGATTTAAGCCCTAAACATATCTTATGTAAGGGTTATTTTCCAAAGTTGAGATTCCACTGTGCTGGAATTTTCTCATGACTTATTTGCAGGTGTATAGAAGTACATTAAGAAAGCTCAATGGGTGAATGAACAAAAGAATGTGATTATCTATCTATCTATCTATCTATCTATCTATCTATCTATCTATTTCATCCACAAAAAAGGAAATAATTGGCATTTGCAGTATTTATGAACCTTGAAGGCATCATGATAAGTAAAATAAGTTATAGAAAGACAAACACTGCATGGTTTCAATTATATGTGGAATCTAAAAAGGCTGAACTCAGAGTTCCCATCGTGGCTCAATGGTTTGAAAACAAGACTAGTATCCATGAGGATGTGGGTTCGATCCCTGACCTCCCTCAGTGGATTAAGGATCTGGTGTTGCTGTGAGCTGTGGTGTAGGTTACAGACACGGCTTGGATCCCAAGTTGCTGTGGTTGTGGTGTAGACTGGCAGTTACAGCTCTGATTTGACCCCTAGCCTGGGAACCTCCATATGCCATGGGTGCAGCCCTAAAAAGACAAAAAGACCAAAAAAATAAAAAGGCTGAACTCACAGAAATAGAAAGTAAATTGTGGTTACGAGGGGCTGGGGGAAATAGAGAGATATTGGTCAAAGGTTACAAACTTACAATTACAAGATGAATAAGTTCTGAGGATCCAATATATAGGAAGATTATTATAGTTAACAGTATCGTATTGTATATTAAAAGTTGCTAAGAGAGTAGATCTTAAACGTTATCACCACAAAAGAAAATTTTGTTGAGTGACAAATGTGTTGATTAATCTTATTGTAATAATCGTATTGCAATGTTTATCAAATATTTTACACCTTAAACATGACACAATGTTATATGTCAACTATATATCAATAAACTATAAATAAATAAATAAAATTTCTCATAAGGGGGGCTGTGTGATACAGATATTAAGAGCACGGCCCAGATCAGCTAAGTTTGAAAACCAGTTTAGGAAGTTACTGTCATGGCTCAGTGGTTAACGAATCCGACTAGGAACCAAAAGGTTGTGGGTTCAATCCCTGGCCTTGCTCAGTGGGTTAAGGATCCAGAGCTGCCGTGAGCTGTGGTGTAGGTTGCAGATGCGGCTCGGATCCCACATTGCTGTGGCGAAGGCTGACAGCTACAGCTCCCGTTAGACCCCTAGACTTGGAACCTCCATATGCCGCGGACGCAGCCCTAGATAAGGCAAAAAGACAAAAAGTAAGTAAATAAATAAATAAATAATAAAAACCAGTTTAACTATTTAATAACTCATCAGTTTTAGATAATTCACTTCACTGATCCTCAGTCTCTTATTGAAAAAATAGGAATATTTTTAGTACTTGCCTCTAGTGGGTTACCTTGAAAGATTAATCTAAATAAAGCATTTAAGTGTTTAGTACAGTGTCTGGTACATAGTAGGCACTCTGTAGATGGTACATAAATTTAATTTTTCCACAAATCACAGTTGAGAATTTATCACTGTACATACCTATTTCTTATTAACATATTATTGGGTACTTTAGCTTTATACTCTATACTCATTACATTCCCTTTGCACTTACATCTAGGTAATATAGGAAATATTCTTAAAGCAACACTGATATTCTCTTTAGTCTACAAGTCTTGTCATGAAACTCAGTAGCCCTTCATTTATCACTTTAGTTTGACTTTTTTTTTTCTTCATTGGGATTTACAAAGGAGGATATACTTACACGGCTATTTTAAAAGATATTCTGACTCACCCTGCTTTTTGAATTTTCTAGAAGATATCAGAATTCCAGTCTAAGGCTCAACTATTACACTAATGGCAATAAAATATGGAAAAGTACGGAAATTCTAGGAAGTAGCCATTTTCAGGAAACTACTAGAAGGTTTGCTCCACCAGAAAAAGGGAGTAAAAGAATAAAGATGACGATTCATTGTATGTTGGGTCCCCAAGAATAAAAAGAGTTTGAGGTGAAGTTTGACATGCAGGATATTTACTCAGAATGACATTGGAATAAACAACTGCAGAAGGGAGAGAAAGGATGGACTGTGCTGAAAAAGAGGTTACGTTGCAAGGCAGACCCAAAGAAAACCTCCATTGACACCATGGGGAGTGAGGAAGCTGGAATGGCCATTCAGAATTGTCCTGAATTGAACCAAGATGCTAGGCCTTTTAACTCTTGTATTAATCACACATGGTTGTGCCTGGCCCCAGAAACGGATCTGGCCTTGGATAAGGTAACCTTCCAAAGCTGAAGCATTCCTGGAGATTGGATTAAGATGGCAGAATAGAAGGACTGGAGCTCAACTTCTCTCCCAAAAAACAGCAAAACTACAATCAAATGCTATGCAACCTTAAAACAAATTGACTGGAAACTTCCAAAAAAGATACTCTGCTCCAGAAGACAAAGAGGAGACCACATCAAGAGGTAGGAGGGGCAATTACGCGATAGAAGTAACCCCATACCTCGCAGGTGGGAAGACCCACAAACTGGAAAGTAACTGTATCACAGAGACTCAGCTACAGGACTGAGAGTCTGAGCCCCATGTCAAATCCCCACGCCTGGGCATTTGGCACAGGGAGAAAGAGCCCCTGGAGCATCTGGCATTGAAGGCCAGCAGGGCTTGCGTGCAGGAGCTCCACAGGACTGGGGGAAACAGAGACCCCACTCTTGAAAGGCACACACAGACTTTCACATGCACTGGGTCCCAGGGCAAAGCAGTCTCCATAGGAATCTGGATGGAACCTGACTGCAATTCTTGGAGGATCTCCTGGGAAAACAGGGGTGACTGTGGCTTGTTGTGGGGGAAGGGCATTGGAGGTGAAGCTCTCGCAGACATTCATCAGCCTGCATTTCTCTGGAGGGGGCCATTTCTGGGAAAATCTGGTCCCTCCCATCAGGGCTGAGAAGCCCCAGGCCAAACAACAATCCAGGTGGGATCTCAGCCCCACCCATCAGTAAACAGGCTACCTAAAGACACAATAGGCACACAGCCAGCCTCTAATCTCATCCAGAGACAAAGCCCCATCCATCAGAGGGAGAGGAATCAATCCTACCTACCAGTGGGCAGGCATCACTCCCTCCCATCAGGAAGCCTACAGCAAGGCCCCGCCATACTTACTTTAGCCACAGGGGAGGCAAACACCTGAACTAAGAGAGGCTACAATTCTACTGTCAGCAAAAAGGTCACCACACCAAAAACCTATAAAAATGAAAAGACAGAACACTCTAACTCAGATAAGGGAGAAAGAGAAAAGCCCAGAAAAACAGCTCAGTGATGAGATTATCAGCCTCCCAGAAAGAGACTTTAGACTGTGGATGCTGAAGATGATGCAAGGCATTGGAAATAGACTGGAGGCAAAGATTGATCATTTACAGGAAACACTGAGCAAAGAAATACAAGCTGTAAAAATTAAACAGGAATAGATGCAAAATACAATAACTGAAATAAAAATTCCTTAGAAGCAGCCAACAGTAGAATACAGGAGGCAGAAGAACGAATCAGTGAGCTGGAGGACAGATTAGTGGAAATCACTAATGCAGAAGAGAAAAGAGATAAAAGATTGAAAGGAATTGAGCAGAGTCTCAAAGAACTCTGGGATAATGTTAAACGCACCAACATCCGTATTATAGGGGTGCCAGAGGGAGAAGAGAGAGAGAAGGGGACAGAAAAAATATTCAAGGAGATTATAGCCAAAAACTTTCCTAATATGGGAAAGGAACCATGCACTCAAATACAGGAAGTGCAACGAGTACCATATAAAATAAACCCAAGGAGGAACACCCCCAGACACACATTAATCAAAATGACCAAAATTAAAGACAAAGAGAAAATATTGAAAGCAGGTAGGGAAAAGAAATAAATAACATACAAGGGAATCCCAATAAGGTTATAAGCAGATTTTTCAGCTGAAACTCTGCAGGCCAGAAGGGAGTGGCATGATATACTAAATATGATGAAAGGGAAAAACTTCCAACCAAGATCACTTTATCCAGCAAGGCTCTCATTCAGATTTGAAAGAGAGATCAAAACCTTTACAGATAAGCAAAAGCTAAGAGATTTCTGCAACACTAAACCAGCTTTACAACAAATCCTAAAGGAACTTCTCTAGGCATAAAAGAAAAGGCCACAACCAGAAACAAAAACACCACAAATGACAAGGCCCACCAATAAAGGCATACACACAGTAAAGATACTAAGTCATCCATGCACAATTATGCTTCCAAAATCAGAAATCATGAGAAGAGAGCACACATGCAGACCACTGGAGAAGCACGTGCAATTAAGAAACCAACAACTTAATACAATCTCATTTACATATAGATTCCTATATCAAAACTTCAGGGTAACCGCAAACCAAAAATCTACAATTGATACACAAACAGGAAAGAAAAATCAACTCAAATACAACACTAAAGATAGACATCTTGTGAGAGGAGATGACAAGAGAATAAGGGAAGAAAAAAAGAGCAACAAAAACCCCAGTTAACACAATGGCAATAAGAACAAATATATCAATAATTACCTTAAATGTTAATGGAATGAATGCCCCAACCAAAAGACAAAGACTAGCCAAATGGATACAAAAACAAGACCCATATATATGCTATCTTCAAGAGACCCACTTCACTTCTACAGACACATACAAATTGAAAAGTGAGAGGATGGAAGAAAATATTCCATGCAAACGGGAATCAAAAGAAAGCCGGAGTGGCAATACTCCTAGCAGACAAAATAGACTTTAAAATGAAGAACATTTTAAGAGACGAGGAAGGGCACTACATAATGATCAAAGGATCAATCCAAGAAGATATAACAATTTTAAATATCTATGCACCCAACATAGGATCACCACAATATATCAAGCAACTGCTAACAACCTTAAAAGGAGAAATCAACAATAACACCATCATAGTGGGGGACTTTAACACCCCACTTACAGCAATGGACAGGTCATCCAGACAGAAAATCAATAAGGAAACACAGGCCCTTAATGAAGCATTAGATCCGATGGACTGAATAGATATTTATAGGACATTCCATCCAAAAGCAACAGAATACACATTCTTCTCAAGTGCGCATGGAACATTCTCTAAGATTGATCACATCCTGGGTTACAAATCAAGCCTCAGTAACTTTAAGAAAATTGAAATCATTTCAAGCCTCTTCTCTGACCACAATGCTATACGAATGGAAATCAACAACAAGAAAAAAAATGGCCAAAAATACAAATACGTGGAGACTAAACAAAACGGTAATAAATAACCAATGGATCACTGAAGAAATCAAAGAGGAGATTAAAAAATACCTAGAAGCAAATGACAACAAAGACACGACACCCCAAAACCTCTGGGATGCAGCAAAAGCAGTTCTAAGAGGAAAGTTTATAGCAATACAAGCCTACCTCAGGAAACAAGAAAAAGCTCAAATAAACAATCTAACTTTACATCTAAAGCAGCTAGAGAGGGAAGAACTGACAAGACCTAAAGTTAGTA
>PVHT020000017.1:3315416-3404119 GCA_004024745.2 Catagonus wagneri | reverse complement strand
ACTTTACATCTAAAGCAGCTAGAGAGGGAAGAACTGACAAGACCTAAAGTTAGTAGAAGAAAAGAAATCATAAAGATCAGAGCAGAAATCAACGAAATAGAAACAAAGAAAACCATAGAAAAGATCAATGAAACTAAAAGCTGGTTCTTTGAAAAGATCAACAAAATTGATAAACCCTTAGCCAGACTTATCAAGAAAATAAGAAAGAGGACACAAATCAATAACATTAGAAATGAAAAAGAGAAGTAACAACAGACATCATAGAAATACATAGGATCATAAGAGACTACTATATGCAACTATACTGAAATAAAATGGAAAACCTAGAAGAAATGGACAAATTCTTAGAAAAGTACCATCTCCCAAGACTAAACCAAGATGAAATAGAAAATATGAATAGACCAATCACAAGTTCTGAAATTGAAACTGTGATTAAAAAACTTCCAACAAACAAAAGTCCACGACCAGATGGTTTCACAGGTAAATTCTATCAAACATTTAGAGAAGAGCTAACACCTATCCTTCTGAAACTCTTCCATAAAATTGCAGAGGAAGGGACACTCCCAAACTCATTCTATGAAGCAACCATCACCCTGATACTAAAACCAGACAAAGATACCACAAAAAAAGAAAATTACAGGCCAATTTCACTGATGAACATAGATGCAAAAATCCTCAACAAAATACTAGCCAACTGAATCCAACAATAAATTAACAGGATTGTCCATCATGATCCAGTGGGATTTATCCCAGGGATGCAAGGTTCTCCAATATCCGCAAATCAATCAGTGTAATACACCTCGATAACAAACTGAAGAATAAAAACCATATGATCCTCTCCATAGATGCAGAAAAAGCCTTTGACAAAATCCAACACCCATTTCTGATAAAAACCCTTCAGAAAGTGGGCATAGGGGGAACCTACCTCAACATAATCAAGGCCATCTATGACAAACCCAGAGCTAACGTCATTCTCAATGGTGAAAAGCTGAAAGAATTCCCGCTGAGATCAGGAACAAGACAGGGATGTCCACTCTTGCCACTGTTATTCAACATAGTTCTGGAAGTCCTAGCTACAGCAATCAGAGAAGAAGAAGAAATAAAAGGAATCCTAATTGGAAAGGAAGAAGTAAAACTATCACTTTTCGCAGACGACATGATACTATACCTAGAGAATCCTAAAGACTCTACCAGAAAACTCTTAGAGCTCATCAATGAATTTGGCAAAGTTACAGGATACAAAATTAATACACAGAAATCAACTGTATTTCTATATACTAACAATGAAAGAACAGAAAGAGAAATGAGGGAAGCAATCCCATTTACCATCCCATCAAAAAGAATCAAATACTTAGGAATAAAGCTACCTAAAGAGACAAAAGACCTATACTCTGAAAATTATAAGGCGCTGATGAAAGAAATCAAGGATGACATGAACAGGTGGAAAGACATACCATGCTTTTGGATTGGAAGAGTCAATATTATCAAAATGACTATACTATCCAAGGCAATCTACACATTCAATGCAAATTACCAAGGACCTTTTTCACAGAACTAGAACAAAATATTTTAAGGTTTGTTTGGAAACACAAAAAAAAAAAAACAGAATAGCCAAAGACATCCTGAAAAAGAAAAATGGAGGTGCAGGAATCAGACTCCCTGACTTCAGACTCTATTACAAACCTACAGTCATCAAAACCGTATGGTACTGTCACAAAGACAGAAATATAGATCAGTGGAACAGGATAGAAAGCCCAGAATTAAATCCACACATCTATAGTCAACTCATCTATGACAAAGGAGGCAAGAATATACATTGAAAAAAAGACAGCCTCTCCAAAGAGTGGTGCTGGGAAAACTGGACAGCCACAAGCCAAAAAATGAAACTAGAACACTTCCTAACACCATGCACAAAAAGAAACTCAAAATGGATTAAAGATCTAGATATAAGACCAGATACTATCAAACGCTTAGAGGAAAACATAGGCCAAACACTCTCTGACATAAATGATAGCAACATCTTCTCAGATCCATGTGTCAGAGTAAGGACAATAAAAAGAAAAATAAAAAAATGGGACTTAATTAAACTTCAAAGTTTCTGCACAGCTAAGGAAACCCTAAAAACGAAAAGAAAACCCACAGAATGGGAGAAAATATTTGCAAATGAATCGACTGACAGGGGATTAATCTGCAAAATTTACAAACACCTCCTACAGCTCAATACCAGAGAAACAAACAACCCCATCCAAAAATGGGCAGAGGATCTAGGCAGACAATTCCCCAAAGAAGACATGCAGATGGCAAACATATGCAAAGATGTTCAAAATGGCTCATTAGAGAAATGCAAACCAAAACCAGTATAAGGTACCACCTTACACCAGCCAGAATGGCCATCATCAAAAAGTCTACAAACAATAAGTGCTAGAGAGGGTGTGGAGAAAAAGATCTCTATTATACAGTTGGTGGGAATGCAAATTGGTGCAACCACTGTGGAAAACAGTATGCAGATTCCTCAGAAAACTCAAAATAGAATAACCATTTGATCCAGCAATCCCACTCCTGGGCATCTATCCTGAGGAAACCATGACTCGAAAAGACACATGTATTCCAGTGTTCATTGCAGCACTCTATGCAATAGCCAAGTCATGGAAACAACCTAAATGCCCTTCGACAGAGGAGTGGATAGGGATGATATGGTACATACACACAATGGAATATTACTCAGCCATTAAAAGGAACGAATTATCAACATTTATAGCAACATGGATGGACCTAGTAATTATCATGCGAAGTGAAACCAGTCAGACAATTAGACAGCAACACCCAATGCTACCACTTACATGTGGAAACTAAAAAGACACAATGAACTTCTTTGCAGACAGAGAATGACTCACAGACTTTGGAAACCTTGGTTTTTCAAATAAGACAATCTGGGGTTGGGGGGTTGCACTGTGGGTTTGGGATACAAAATCTATAAAACTGACTTGTGATGATTTATGTACATTTATAATTGAAATAAAATCCATTAAGTAAAAAAAAATAAAATAAAAAATAAAAAAAAAAAAACAAAGCTGAAGTATTCCTAACAGGGACTGACAGGGGAAAACTATCTGCAGACAGCACTTGCAGCAGCTAACATACCCTTCACTGAAAGAGTATCTGAGTGGTGCATCAAATGTACATCACACAAAAAGAGGAGAAGCAATACATAAGTTAAGATAATCTCCAGGATAATAATACCTGAAGATACATCAGGATGACAACTACCCAGCAGACCTAGAGACCAAATACTCTAGATTAGAACTGAATGACCAAGGACTTCAAGAAGGATCTCTCTAAGTAGGAACCAAAATAAAACAACAGATTACTTGATATGTTTAAATTTATGGTAAGGAAAGTTACCATTATAACAGAGTTTAGGAATGAGTTCCTGGTAGATACGTACAAGGAATACCAAACAAAGAAGTAAGGAGACAATTTATTAGCTCAGAAGGGAAAGAAAAAATTATGCAAAAATGACAGTGTTCTCCTTGTACATTATTGTGTGGTTCACATGCAAGAAATAATTACATATTGAAAACAATAAAAGTATTGAAAATGGATCAAAACAAAAATTACTGAATAATTGTACTAAGGAGTTTCAGGGAGGAATACCTAAATCAGAACAACTCGAAAGCATGGAAATATAGATCTAATCAGCTGGAGAAATAAAAATCTAAGTGTTTTGTGAATGTTTGCTTTTGGCCAAAATTAGGAAAAAGATGGGAGCAGGAGAGGAGAGAGGTGTGTGTTTGTGTGTGAGAGAGTATTAGAGAGTATGTAGTATTCCAAAATGCTGGAGCAAAAGGACACAATTCAAATAGGAGTCAGAATACTTGAAAATGTTACTTTACACATGCACAATGTACATGCAAGAAAGAGAAGTCATATTTAATCCTGGGCCTTAGATAAACCAACATAATTAGTAAAATTAGACTATGTAATATATATTTGGCCATATGTAAAATCTCTTACTATGGATTGACTCTTTAATATCCCCAAAATAAAGTTAACTTATTGCCTTCTCCATATAATTATTATTGCCTAAACCTAGGGGCAGCTAGAGTTGAAATCCTCTTTCCTTGACAGTTTTAAGTATAAAAGAATAGAATGTACTTAACTAGGAGATAGTCTTTATTAAAAAGAAAAACAGTTCCCTCTACTATAAATCTTGTTTGAAATATGAGATAAATGCTATGAACTTCGCTCTGAGCACTGCTTTTGCAGCATCCCATAGATTTGGGGTTGTTGTGTCTTCATTCTCATTTGTCTCAAGGTATATTTTAATTTCCTTCTTGATTTCTTTAAAACTATACATAGAACTCCCATATGACCCAGCAATCCCACTCTTGGGCATATATCCAGACAAAAATTTCCTTGAAAAAGACACTTGCACACATGTTCATTGCAGCACTATTCACAATAGCCAAGACATGGAAACAACCCAAATGTCCATCGACAGATGATTGGAAGATGTGGTATATATACATGATGGAATACTATTCAGCCATAAAAAAGGACAAAATAATGTCATTTGCAGCAACATGGATGGAATTAGAGACCCTCATACTGAGTGAAGCAAGTCAGAAGGAGAAAGATAGATGCCATATGAAATCTCTTATAACTGGAGTCTAGTATACTGCACAGATGAACGTCTCAACAGAAAAGCAAGAACTTGGGGAACAGACTTGTGGTTGCCGGGGGGTTGGGGAGGGGGTGGGATTGAATGGGGTTAACTAGTGCTTTGGTGATGGAAAAGCAAGGAGATCCAGCTGTATAGTATAGGGAACTATGTCTAATCACATGTGACAAATCCATATACGTACATGTAACCGGGTCACCACGCAGTGCAGTTGGAAAATTTAACAGACATCTGTAAACCAGCTATAATGCAAAAATAAAAAAAAAAGAAATATGAGATAAAGAATAAGATTCTGGCTCCATGATTAGAACCCTAAACATTCTAGACCTTTACTTGCTTCACTATGCACACTCTAAATTTCTTGAATCCTGGTTGTTTCCTATTGACTTAAAGGCAACCCATCACTGCAAATACTTTTCAGGGCTTTGAACAGTGTCCAGCACATAGTAAGTGCTCATAGATTGTGTCTCAGGGGACTCAGATATCTTCTTTCTGAAGATAATTATTAGCGGAAGTGAATGACTTGAAAGAAAAAAATAGATTCTAGAACTCAATACATGATAAACCCTTTTTTAATAAAGGAAACATAAAACAGGACTATATTTAAAAACAACTTAATATAATATTTGATACATAAATAAAAATGAAACTATCAATCTTATTTTGATAGAAGTCCAACAAAATATAGATTTTGTTTTAATATTTCAAGCTGCATTTCCTTTTTCTGATGACTACTGTACATTGATGTGAATTGCAGAAAGATTCAGCACAACCAAAGCTGGATAAACCATGCTCAAAAATATGAGAAGGCAGAGCTCTTTCCTTCCTCACTCAGTCAGCTACAGTTTCAGGGAAGGAACTGAGAAAACAGACAAGAGCAGGATGGGAGCACCATCTTTAAGACCTTGGTGAAGAGATAGAAAAAAATGTTCCTCTTCCTGTTGCTAACAGGAATGTCCTGGGCTACCCTGAGGCTAGGCTCAGCATGCTGTCCCACTTAAAAGAAACACACATCTGGAGTTCCCGTCGTGGCACATTGGTTAACAAATCCAACTAGGAACCATGAGGTTGCAGGTTCGAACCCTGGCCTTGCTCAGTGGGTTAACGATCCGTCGTTGCCGTGAGCTGTGGTGTAGGTTGCAGACGCAGCTCAGATCTGGCGTTGCTGTGGCTCTAGTGTAGGCCGGCGGTTACAGCTCCGATTAGACCCCTAGTATGGGAACCTCCATATGCCACGAGTGAGGCCCTAGAAAAGGCAAAAAGACCAAAAAAAATTAAAAAAATAAAAGAAACACAAATCTGATTCCAAACAACATTGGAAAGTAGCCTGGGTTTTCCAGAGGCTTTCTTTGAGAGGAGTATTTTCAAAAACAAAATACAGAGATATCCTTCCCACTCAGTTTTTCATTTTTCATAACTGTTGCGATCTCTCCCAAGGTTTCCTAGTCCCCTTCCACTCTTTTTCCAGAAACTCCCAGTCTCCTTGAGTTATCTCCTCACAACTCCCCCCATTCTCTGGTCAGGCTCCTTTAGGTCCATTCCACACTCCTAGTATTTCTTTGCTTTTTCCTCCACGAAGCTTCAGGCAGAACTAGCTTACCTCTTCCCTCAGCTTCTCACATTATGCATCTCCACATATTACCTTATCTGTCACACCAAAAGCTTGGAAGCCAAGAAATCCAAAACTCCCGCTGGATGTTTAAGTAGAAACAGTGACAATCCCTAGGTGGTAGTATTTTTAATTAGCTTTGGTTTTCACTTTTATGCTTTCCCACATTTTATACATTTTCTATAATGGACATGTTTATCTTTTGTAATAAAATAAAAGTCACTTAATATTAAATCCAACTAAGCCAGCAATACTTTCTAGCGCTGCCACATGTCAATTTTGAACTTGTGATATTCTACACATTACCTCACCTTGATTGTCTAGGTTTTGATATGTTTTTTCCCATTGTTGCCAGAGGAATGGTAGGACTCAGTCGTGTTTGGGGTCTAATGTAACTATGCCAGCTACTCTAAAGCCATTCCCTGAATTAAGCCAGTCACTGAAAGGCAAGAAAGTTGAATAGACTTATGACTTCTATGAAACTGTCTTTGTGTGTGCATGTCTTTTGTCTTTTCAGGACTGCTGCACCCATAGCATATGAAGGTTCCCAGACTAGGGGTCAAATCAGAGCTGGAGCCGCTGGCCTGTGCCACAGCCACAGCAACGCAGGATCTGAGCCATGTCTGCGACCTACACCACAGCTCACGTCAACACCGGATCCTTAACCCAGTGAGAGAGGCCAGGGATTGAACCCGCGTCCTCATGGATGCTACTCGGATTTGTTAACCACTGAGCCATGAAGGAAACTCTGAAATTGATTGTCTTAAACTGTGCACCTATAACACTTTGAAGCTGGGAATTCAATTCAATGACATGAGGGTTACCACAGCATTTAGTGAACATATGCTGCAAAGGGTTATTTCTACTGAAACACAGTGACCTAATCATGTGGACCCACAGAGGTTTCTCTCAAACCTCAGGGCCAAGAGAAGTTGTGGTGCCCCTCAGCAAATTCCATAGGTTATTTTATTTTTTTAATCATGTAAATTAGCAATTTTTTCTCTTTACTCCAGATAAAATTTATAACTTATCTTTAGCAATTGCATAGAATTTTCTGATATGCTAATATATTACTTCTAACTTTGTCTGCAAATATGTAGTTTTCTTTGATACTCTGTATCCCTTTGTCCTGATCTATGCTTCTTATAATTTTCTAAGTTTATTTACATGAATTAGCTGGCTCAAATTCTTAAAAAGATTAAGCTATGGCTCACTACATCATGGTATAAAGATATCCCAGAAAAGACAAAAGGGAGCTGATTCTCAAGAACATTTTTGAGGAAATCCAATTCAGAGCCACTGTTTGAATTCCTCAGCCAAGCTACTCTTGATAGTAAATATTCTGCAGATATGCTTTATCATCTGGTTTCATCTCTGCAGGTTTATACTGGTCTATGGGGAGGGTCTTGTCATTTCTCTAGAGTGGGACACTCTGAGGGTCTTAAGTAAGAACATGGGTCTTGTGATCTTCTTCTTTTTAAGGCAAAAACAAGCTACTTTTAAATCATAAAATACTGTTCTTATAGATTATGCTATCAGAATCTCTGATGGTTAAACTAAGTGGAAGCTTTCCTCTCAGGGAAAGTTTGTTAAGTAAATAAGTTATTTTCAACACATGGGAAAGATTACATTTATCACTGTTTATTGTGAAACATCATATATGACATTATTATATCATTTAATTATACATCATATATGTTATATATACACATATTACATATATGCACATATTAAATACTTAATAACATTAAATATCATATACTATTATTTAATATCAAATGCCATTTTTTATTTTTATTATTTGCTAGATAATTTACCTAATTTGCTCTTCATAGCAACGCTAGGAAGCATACAGTCTGTACTATAATAAATGTGTTTTATATATATATATCATCTTATTCACTTGCCACAATGACCTTTCAAGTTAGGAAATACTATTATTCCCATTCTTAGGAATAAGGAATCTGAGGTTCAAGAAAGTTAAGTAAGTTTTGCAAGGATTTCAGATTCTCAGAGGAGGAGTCTGATACTGGCTGTACACTGTCTGTCGGACCCCAGAGCCCGTGCAATGAACCATCCTGTTACTCTGTCCTTTTCAGCTCATAAATGAGACATGGTTCTGAAAACTACACTGGCAGCACAAAAAGTAAACTTGAAGAGTTGTACAGAATAGAGGTTAAGAGAAAATTTAGATCTGGGTTCATATTCCAGTTTTGACACTTAAAAATTGTGTCATCTTGAGCAAAAGACTTTCAGCACTTGCTTCCTGACTGTCAACTGTGGATAACAATGACTATTTCATAGAACTATTTGGGACTGTAAACAAGATAAGGCCAGTTCAGCACTAAGTGGTTTAATACTAAGAGGTGGCTATTAATTTTGATGAGGTTCCCTTTTTGGATGACAAGGAAAACAGGCACTAAAGTGATAATAAACAGCACTATTTTACTTTCATTTATTCAGCCATTCATCAGATATTTCTCTCAGTCTTTTAACAAATGAAAAGCAATGAAGTGGTGGTAACCAGAGCCCACAACCAGTGTGTGTCCATTCCACTAGCCAGCACAGGCTCTTAACCCTCCATGTTGGCTACATATTCAGCAAACTGTGTTTTTCTCCCCAGCAATCTGCTCTGCACCATGGACTATGACACATGTTAAAATGCAAAACCAAGGAGCATGCAGCCCCTGCCCCAATCACTGAGGAACTCACAGATTAGCAAGGGAAGATATACACATGAACCACTACATCAGACAGAGTGAGAACTGTTTTAACATGAACATAATTCAGTAAGAGCACAGGGGCAGGGGTGATTAATTCAGAAAGAAAGGGTAAGTCTTCAAGAAGAATTTATATATAAAAAGAACTCTGGAAGAGAGAAAGGTGAGGGAATGGGCATTCTAGGGAGCAGGGGTGGGGGCAGTCTGAGTATAGGAGCAGAGGAAAGAATGAGAGTTAAATTCAAGGGAGAGATTCTGAAAAACTGAGTGAACTTAAAATAGCAGACTCAACTCTCCTGAATGTATATGAAAACTAGAAGCAATCAATATGGTCCTTTAAATGGAGAACGTGGATATTATGAGATTTACTCACAGAAGATCACCTCAGATTTCACTCATAGTCTGGTTTCCATCTCTCTCCTCACCATCTCCTTTTTTCTCTCTTCTCACTTTCCATAGAAGTTTGGAAGGAGAAAACTCATTGGGGAAACCTGTGCACACCACAACTGGCCACTGAGAGAAAAGTTCAAACAGGCTATTGAGGACAGACAGGGTGAAGAATCTTGAGATGGGGAGGTGATCTTGCCCTATCCAGGAGGGCCCAAACCTTAAAGAGGGAAGCAAGAGAAAGAGAAATGATAGAAATAAAGGTCATAAGAGAGGGATATTTGAAGATTCTATGCTGCTGGATTTGAGGATGTAGGGAGAGAGGCATGAGCTAAGGACTGTGAGATGCTTCTAGAAACTGGACAGGGCAAGGAACAGAATTTCCCCTAGATCCTCAAGAAAGGAAGACAGCCCCAATAATGTCATGATTTTAACTCAGTTAAACCTCTGTGGGATTTCTGCTCTAACTGAAAGCTAATAAATTTGTATTGGTTAAAACTCCACATTTGTGCTAATTTGCTGCAATGGCAATAGAAAACTAGTACAGGCTGTATTTAGAGCCACTGATAATGATTCTGAGGCATCAGAAAAATTGTAACATACATTTTTTTTTTCTGAGAAGACAGGGATGATTAGGATATATACCAGCTTAAATATAGTTTAACATTATGAAAAATATCAACCTTTGTGAAATTTAAGTATTAAGAAAATTTTACTTCCTTAGATTATCTGACTGGAAAGGGTACCCATTAGTCTGTAGACAATACTGCATTGCAAACTACTCTGTCTTGCCTGTAACTTTTAGATTCTCCTGAGAGGCAGGAAAAGAAAATGTTGAAACAAGTGATCAATGCATTTTAGACTAAACATCCTTCCATTGTCGTATAATTGGTCAAGGAAGCTAGTCTCATTTCAAGTGTCAACCTCTTGCAAGCAGGTGAAGTTACTGAGCATCCCCTCTTGGAGACAGAGTACCACGGTAGATAGAGCTCCATGGGCTTCAGGATCCCCTGCTCAGAGTGTCCAATAAATTTGGGGAGCTGTCAGGCTGTTAGGACTCTATGGAGTGACATGTCAACAAATTTGATTCAATATATGGATGCATCTGCATACCTTTGTGTTGAGTGGACACTCTCTATTTCTCTATAAAAAGCCTTCACATTACATATTAAAGAGTTTCGCCCACTAATAATGCTGCCAGGGACCTCTTTAGCTGGTGACCTCTGAAAATGGCAATAGGAGTAAACAAAGATTGCATCCCAGCTTGTTAAAAATAAAATAGCTGTGTTCTTAATAAGTAATGAGGTTTATAATATATCCCCAAAGATTTTTATGTTGATGTACTGGATGCTTATCTTTTTTTTGTGACTGCTTCATTAGAAGTGAAAAATACTAAATGATTGCAAGCAAATAATTAGAGTTATGGTATTTTGTCCAAGTGCCTGGAAGCAAGAGTTAACATTAAGTCCACACAGAAAATAGTCTGCAATACTCAAATGTTTTAGTAGAAAGCTTTGACTCTCTGAATTACGTCTCTTTATAATTACTCTTCATGACTTTTAGGTATTGTCCAAATGTCTAGGCAGGACATTCACAGTCCTGTTTGATCTAATCACTGCTTAGCTATCAAGCTTTAGAAGCCCACAAGTAGGTGGAAGAATAGAACTAGATGCAGGACTTCTCTCCTGTCTCATCTCAGGGAAGGGCTGGTCATCTTGCCATCCCCTCGGCGTCTCTCTCAACCCAACGTCTCCTACACTGGTATTTCCAGCCTTATTCCTGGAAGCATGTCCTGTATCTGCACTGACCGTCTTCCACTTTCTACCCAGCCTACCTTTTGGCTCTTCTTTTGCAGTTTCTCTGCCTCTTCAATAACTTATTACTATTAACTCAATCCATTTATTTAAACCCAGAATCTATACTTTCAAAAATCTCATTCCCCTTCACAGATAGCTTATTTCAACATAGCTACAACCCTTCTTTTGGACTCCTATCTCCATCACTAAGTTTCCTAGCCTTTTAGCTGGGGCTTTGAACACCTCTGGATTTTCTCTTGGCTGAGATTTCATAGACAGTATTTATAAAATTACATGATATCATTAATGGAATTGGACAGCATAACTTAGGGATCCAAGAAATGCTTACAGGATTGCTTCTAGGGAAATGCTGCATCTGTTTCCAGATAATCAGTTCTGTCCAGGGAAATAGATCTTTTGTTTCCAGAGAACAAATTAAGATACAGTGAACTTTTTAAATTATTTTTCATAAACTGGTCAATATTTGTGCTAAGATAAAAAAGATTAACTAAGCATTACTGAGTTTTTGTGGTATACAAGACACTGAGCTAAGTGTTCTGTATGCATTATCAGAGCAACTCTAAGATAGGTACTATTATTATTTCCATTTTGAGATGATGTAGCTTTTACAAGCCACAAAAATGGGAGGTTTTGAGGCTGCAGTGTGAACTCAGATATATTTTGTTCCAACACTGTGTAATGCAATTATCAGGGCAAAGACTAGTCTGATGTACAGATATTTACTGAAAGAAGGAAGGCAGGCATGGATAGATGGATGCAAGAACAGATGAATCAAATAATCTGAGCATTGTATAACATCCTTTAAAATACAAAATTTTATTGCTTTTAGTGGTTTTCTGTAACTCCCTTCCACTTCCCATGATACATCAAGTCCTACTTAAAATGTGTCAACCATTACAAATTGAAATCACTTGTCTTAAATATATCATTTCACCAGCTAAAGTAAGTAATGTCTGGTTACAATAGTTATTTTGTTCACAGGGCACTGACTTCCTCTAAAGTGCTTGAAGCAGTATCTTTTTAGTATTTATGATATAAAGCATACACTTTGGGAGCTAACTATGTTTAAGGAAAACTCCAAACTCCAGCACTTCCTGGCTATAACCAGGAATATGCTACTCGGCGCTTCTGGGACTCAGTTTTCTTATCTGTGGACTAGTACCTACTTCCCAGTTTGAGTTTTTGAAAATGTTTTTACGGTTGGGTTTCTTTAAGCTAATATATAAAAGTTTTTGGCTCAGATCCTGGTACATTAAAATTGTTAGCTATTTATGTTAATAGTGTTAATTAACAGAGAGAGCTTCTTTCATTTATCTTGTGACTTATAATTTTCAAAGTGTTTTCACTGAAATTATCTCAATTGATCATCTAAGAAACCTTTGACATAAGACTTAAAAACAGCAAATTTGATCTTCTAAGAAAACTAATATGTCCCAGGCTCTATATAGCTTCTTTTAATTCTTACTAGAAAATTGACAGGTAGGTACTGGTATAGGGACGAGAAAATGAGGTTGACCAATATTAACTAATACGCTGAAAGGTATTCAGCTAAGTCTGTAGCAGAACTCTTGGTCAAATGCACTTGAGTTGTTGCTCAAACACTAATCATGTGATAGCTTTATTCTTGTGAAAACGGTGAAGCATGTGGGCACTAGAGCCAGTGTACTTGGGTCCAAATTCTGGCTCATACTTACCAACCGTGTTAACATAGACCACAGTTTCATCATCTTTAAAAGGGAGCTTATAATGGTACTTATTTCATAGGGACATGATGAGGATTAAATGAGATAATATATACAAAGCAATTAGAACAGTGCTGGGCATGTATTAGTCACTCGGTAAATATTTATTTTCTGATGCAGATGATTAGGAATTTCCTACATAATTATTTAACCATTATAACCCATTGCTCTTTTAGTATACTCTGTTCTGGGATTAATGGGAAAAATAATTTAAAAAATCTAAATCATTTTATTAAGAGGATTATAATGCAGCAACCCAGCTCCACCATCTACCTCCAAACATTTTGGTGATGGGGTCAAGGTACCCATTTTATGTGTGGGGAGAATGAGATACCCATAGATCTAATGCTATTTTAAAAATACGTATTAGAAGACAACTTTCAGTGGGTCAGACCTCAGCCAGTGTAGGAGCACTAGTACTTACTAGACAGATAATCCTGAAAACACACTGATCTATCACTCGCTAATCCCCTCAACATAATACAGACCCTTGGTTGCAATACTGTTTATGTTCTATACATGGAGCTAATTGATTTCCATTAGGTGTTCTGAACATCAGCTTGGGAAGCAATCAAAATAGTAATAGGTATTATTTAACAAGCATCCACAATGTTTCAAGGATGTGAACTAAGCCCTTTATTATGCATGAAATGTAAAGAATCTGCACACCCAACGTGAAAGAAGTAGAAATTTCTTTGTCTTTCCATGGCTTAATTTATGTTTGTGGCCCACATCTACCAGGGTGGCAGAAACTGACTCACTCTCATGGAGGATCTTCTCCTGCCTCTTTCCTCAGCCTTGTGTCTGAGTCACTCAGGGCTTACAACATGCCAAAGAGTTGGCTCTGAACTGGGTGGGTGCAATGGTACTGGGATATGTTTCCCAGTGCCATCCCTCTACTCAGGAAATCTGATACTTGCAAGAAACCACTGAGGCCTCTGTCATCTCTCCTCAGGGACTCCCTTCAAGTAACGTTTATTACTACTCAGTGCCAGAGTCAAGGATCTCGGAACCCTTCTGCTGTCATTCCAGGATGGGACTGTGTGATCCCTGCCAATCTATGTATGCCCCGTCTACTGAGACACCACAGAGAGTCATTCCTTCCATGGGACCTTGCTGTCTTCCTGTGTCTCCTACATAGTAATCAGAGCAAAGATTCCCTTGATGTCTTAGCACCTTTATCCTTCATTGAGCACTGAGATGAGACCACAGCTGATATCTTAATCACAGCCTCACAAGAAACTCCGAACCAGGGGATTGATACAGCAGATCGATCACAGCAGATCTGACTTAACAGATATTGGGAAGTAATGTTTGTTTTTTGAAGCTGCTAAGTTTGGGGAAAACTTGTTATGTGGTGATAGGTAACAAGACATAAGAGAAATGCATTAAAATCTGTCTTAATTTTTTTGGTAACCAAATCTGGGAATTCCTCCTCTTGGGAAATGACTCTTGCCCTGTCACATCCTTTTACTAAGTCAAAGTATATCACAGTTGTTGAGGTGAGAGGAAGAAACCTGGGAGCTTATAAATTATGAGAGAAAAATGGTTAGTATTTCAGACTTACTGTTTGATTTTACACTGCCATTCTAGGAGAGAGTTGTTCTTATCCCCATTTTGTAACTGAGAAAATGAGAGCCAAAGATCATTTAGTATCAATCACCAAACTTCATTTCTCTTTACTACATTTCACCACCAGTAGGAAAAAGTTTGAGCCAATATTCAGAAAGAAGACAAAATCAACCTTGCTGTTTAAACCTGGCATTCAAGTCTCTATATACGAAAAATTGTATACTAAGTGAAAAAGATTCAGTTAGTATAATATGAGGTAACAGTATAACAACAATACAAATTGACTTTGGACTTTGACTCTGCTTCATTGTGAAGAACTACACAGAGTGCAGTAATTTCTGCAAATTATGATGAAGTACATGGGGAAAAATCAGATACTAGACCAACATTTTCACCTTCTTAAGTTGTCACACTTATTCAATTCCTACCCTACATAGTCTTTTGGAAAGAAATGATTTAGTATTGCTTTCACCTATGAAACCATTCATAACATTTGGTTCTTATCACATTTCTCTTCTCATATATAATGAGTATTCATGATGGCATCTCTCTTAATTGAGCCTACAACATTGAAATCAAAGCCAAGAAAATATATTCTGCTTCTCCACATTGATATATTCAATCTATGACTATCTTGGCAATGCAGCAAAAATTAGTGTACTCTGTATAAAAATATATATTTCTTCATACAGTTATTCTGCGTTAAACACAGATTGTTTGTGTTCCTTATCTATTCCATCATGGAAGGAATTTATTCAGCTGGAAATTTCTTCACTATAGCCTGGAGAATACAGACTGCTCTAGGATATTTTACTGAAAGCTCTTTCTTTAAATATGAAGGTGGGATGGGGAGTGGGGCACAGTTAGATGCTTCGGAGTGTTCTGTAAAAGGAGGCCTTCAAAACATTTATTTATTATACTCCTTTAACACATATTTTCTTGGTACCTGACACTATTCTAAGATTTGGTAAATAGTAAGTCATTTAGTTTTCTTGGCAACCAGATAAAGTAAGTACACTATAAAATTTTAAAATTGAGGAAACCAAGGCACAAAGATGTTAACTACATTGCCCAAGGTTGTACAGCTACTAAGCAGCAGAGCAGGAATTCAAAATTTGGCCTTTTGGCTAGAAAGTCCACGCCCTCAACCACTACACTGTGCCATATATAGAACATGAATCATTTTAAAGATGTTTGTGGAATAGCATGAATTCCTTTAATAGTATGTCAATAAAATGAATATACATATTTTATATCCATATATATATATATTATGAATATTTTATACATATGTGGCCACTGCTACTGAACAGTCCCAATGATGATCTCTCTTAAAGTAAGAAAGCATAGATAGATATACGATACTGACATACAAATATAACGGACAAAAGCATTGCTTTATTATAAGACCTTGAGTCTTGACTATGACTCATTGATGATGACTTCAGTAGATGAACCTGTATCAGCCCGAGTTTACGTTGGCTCACTATTGCACCCTCAGCTCCTTGCACACTATGCTTGGCAAACTAGAAATACTTCATAATTTTGTTGAACTGAATTGATTATGGATGTTGCTTGATTATTTGGGGATGATCTGTTATGTCATCTGATGAGTTTCATAATAGTAGATGCTCCCCCATATTTAACCAAGGGTGAAAGAGTAATTGCTATGTGTGCATTATCAAAAATATATATATTTTGTGCAGAGGAACCAGAAAGAAACAAGTTTTACAGGAAAAGTCAAATGCACATCAAGTTCAAGATGAGATTCCACATACCTTCTTGGGTTTTGGAATAACAGACTAGCCCATTCTGTGCTGGAGATAAAGTACTTTATGACTACCCAGGAAATTGAAATGGAAAAAGGCAAAACAACCAACTGGGTCAAATTATTACCTTGAAAAGCTTGAAGACTGGGCCTACAGTTCCAAAATACTGTGATCTGAAAGAATTCCAATACTTTCTTCATCAAAGAGACAAAAAAGAGGAAGAAAAAAGGGAAAAAAGTTATTTCCCTTTTAAGATGCTTGTGTTTTTCTTCTGCTATCTGACCTTATCTCCAATTCCAGATTTTTTTTTTAGTCATAACTATAGATATTTCTGTTGGCTTCAAACAGTGTTTTAAAAATACATATACAATCAGTGCATTTTCTGTTTAAACCAAAACCCAGGTTAATAAAGGGATACTATCCTGGAAACAGCCGGTTTCTTATGTCATTGCTACTGCTATTATTATAGTTCTCCTCTGCCACACACCCCCAACCCCAGACCTCCGCTCCCTTCCCCCATTCCCCTCTTCCTTCCCCTCTCTTCCTCCTTCTCTTCTTTCTTCTTCGAACCAAATACATAAATTTCCAAAATCAGCTAACCTAAGCTAAACTTGCAAAATTGATTTAAGGCCTCTTGAAATATCTACCAAAAAATGGAAAATTTAGAAAATATTGGCCCCGAATGACAAAAAAAAAATATGTTGGAAGCTTTGATCTTTGATCCTCTGACTTTCAGATGGATGGTAGAATCTACTTTAACTAGGATTTAACTAATTGAGGAATGTTTAAAAATTGAATGCAGGTCTAGGTGAAGTTTATTGCACATTCATATATTTAGCAATAAAAATTAATAGAATTAGCAAATGGTTTGCAAATATTCATTCTCATAAAAACCAGTGGGGTGCTCTTGACCGTCATAAAAGCTCTTCATATCTTTAACCCTCCTCTGTTAGATGAGATTTCATTTGTTTGAAAAAAGAAAAGCATTTCTTTCAAGTCTCAAAATTTGGAAACTTTATCCCTCTCTAAACAGTTTCCTTGTGGTTTAGAAAACTGGCTTTACTTGCATTTGTTTCTCTTGATCACTCACTGCAGTATTGGAGAGGGTGCCCTCAAACTTATTTTCTTCCTATTCAGTTGAGAATTCTATTAAAAAATCTAAACTGCTTAAAGTTGCTAAATATATTGTTTTTATAGAGGGTAAAGTTTCCAAGGTTCTAAATTATTTGTTTCTAAATAAACATTTACACTCTAATAAATACAGCTTATATAAGAAAATTGAAAAGAAAATCCTATAAGATTTTCTGCATTTCCCAAAAGTTGCATGACTTTTCATCATTCACATTGATATTTATTATTCACGTGAATATTCCCACTACACAGAACAAATTGTCTTTAAAAGGAAATGGAACTTGGAAGGAATTCTACAAATCGCTTAGGTGCAGTTCTGATCACAGTTCATTCATGTATGGATTAAATGAGAATATTAGAACAAAGATGGTCTCATTTTCAAGGTCTTTTCTTATAGTAAATTGAAGCAAACACGATTTAGATTTCCCTGTGGTGAAGCTGCAAACAGAGACATGCTTTTCCCTGAGATTTGTTCTTTTTTTCTTAAGTCAATGATCAAAAAGTACCTGTTTTTTTTTTTTTTCTCTTTAACATACTGTTCATGACGGCTCAATGGAAAAGTTGATGTGATTTATTTTCCCTTGTTTCACCATTATTGTCCCTGCTACTGACAATATGTAGGCTACCAAAATGGGATTGGAAACCCAAATTGCTGACGATATAAAGCATTTGTTAGTTTGGCAAGATGATCTTTGACTCTTAATGAAAAATGACAAATCAACTTAAAATGTTCATTAACAATATTAAATTTATGGACAAAGATCACACAGAAATATATATGTAAAAGACCCTACTTTGTTTCTTCTTGACCTAATTAGCCTCCAAAAATTTGAATTGTCTTAACAGTGGTCTTAATATGAGTAGAGTAGTATACTGTGACATTATTTTATATGACTGTCTCCAAAATACTGAATGTTTATTAAAATGAATTGTACTTGATGTCAGCCAAAAGAGTTACCTATTAGACATATGGGATGGTAGATTTAGCATTCATATTTGAGGTCTGATAATGACCGACCCTTTTCTTTTTTTTTTTTTTTTTGCCTTTTGTCATTTTTAGGGCCGCACCTGCGGCATGTGGAGGTTCCCAGGCTAGGGGTCTAATCGGAGCTGTAGCCGCCGGCCTACGCCACAGCCACAGCAACGCAGGATCCGAGCCGCGTCTGCGACCTACACCACAGCTCACGGCAACGCCGGATCGTCAACCCACTGAGCAAGGCCAGGGATCGAACCCGCAACCTCATGGTTCCTAGTCGGATTCGTTAACCACTGAGCCACGACGGGAACTCCAGACCGACCCTTTTCATCTGCTAAAAATAAAAGATTCAACATTCAATACTACTCAGTCATGAAAAAGAATGAATAATGCCATTTGCAGCAACGTAGATATAACTAGAGATTCTCATACTAAGTGAAGAAGTCAGAAAGAGAAAGACAAATACCATACAGTATCACTTATACGTGGAGTCTAAAATAATGGCATAAATGAACCGATCTACAAAGCAGAGACAGGCTCACAGACATAGAGAACAGACTTGTGGTTGCCAGGGGTCAAGAGGGGAGGAAGTGGGTTGGACAGGGAGTTTGGGCTTAGTAGATGAAAACTGTTACATTTAGAATGGTTAAGCAATGAGGTCCTGCTGTACAGCACAGGGAACTATATCCAATCTCTTGGGATAGAACATCATGGAAAAATAGTATGAGAAAAAGAATGTGTGTGTGTGCATATATATATATATATATATATATATATATATATATATATAGACTGGGTCATTATTCTGTACAGCAATTGACACAACACTGTAAATCAACTAATTTAAAAATTCAAGAAATATTCAATATTCATTAAAAAACAAAGATATTTTCGACAAGGGTGCTAAGACCATTCAAATGGGGGAAAGACAATCTTTTCAACAAATGGCACTGGGAAAACTGGATATCCACTCACCCAGGAAACCATCAAGAGACACATCTGTCTAAGCCCCCCATGGCAGGCCTGCTGACCTCATTTGTGAGTACAGACCCTGAAAGCAGCCTTGACCTGGATCCAGCCCCACCCTACCATGGTCCTGGAGGCAGTTCTGTCCATCCTGGGGCCCACTGAGGAACCATGTAGGAGTTCTCTCAGAGACCCAGTGGGAGCTAAACCTTGTCTGTGCACTTGGTAAGAAGCCCACTGTCTGTATGCTCGACCACAGACTTGGGAGGCAGTTCATGGGGGAAGTAGCCCCATGAACTGCCTCCAGCTCAGCTCCAGCATGGTCCCAGAGCTGTCCCATCCACGTAGGGATCAGGCAGGAATCACACAGGCTCATGCCCCTGGGGACAGCCCTGCCAATCACAGACACAACAACAGCCATGTAACTCAGCTCCAGCTCCACTTGACTGAGATCCGGAGATGGTCCCATCCATCTGGGAAGCCAGAGCTGGTAAAGCTAAGTACATACTCAAATTCAGAATACTCTGATGCTGGAATGGTGGTTGTGGTGTATAAATCATATCTAACTTCTAGTGTAAGGTGAAAAGACAAAATTATTGAAATAAATACAACTACAAGAATTTATTAATGGATACACAATATAAAAATATGTAAATTGTGACACAAAACCGAAATATGTGCAGAAGGTGAGGGAAAGTGTAGAATTTTTATATGCAACTGAAATTGTTACCAATTTAAAACAGACTGCTATAAGATAGTTTATGTAGGACTTCAAGGCATATAGATGCTGCTAATAAAGAGATATGCATGGGCAGAAATTTGTCTTCTCTTTTTCCAAAGTACCGTTTGCTGTCACAGAATTACTTAGTGTTAAGTAGCAAGTTTATATTCCTTTGAGAATATAGCTGTCCCATCCAAAACTCTGAAATCATTTAGTTTATATTGATTTTGATCAAATAAAGAGACAGAAAAAATAAGGAAATGATTTCAACCAATAATCCTACTTTATTCCTAAAACTAGGATATTTTATGGATGACAGCTAAATTGGAATAAGAATTGCTTGCAATGATTAATGCTGCTGTTCATTCATAGTAACTAGAAAAGTGAAAGAAAGTAATTTTTCTTTAAAGGAAAAAATCAATAGGTTGAAGGAAGATCAATTACTGAAGAGGAAATCCTGAGAAAACTCAAGAGTTTCAGCTTCATTATTGTCTTTGAGCTCATGAGACGTTTGCTCCCTGAGTGTGGATTAAAGATTCTCCAGAAACTTCTGCCCTACTCACTACTATATTTGACCTTGAAAGCAGCTGGGAAGGTGGGGGTATGCCTGTCACTTACTGTTGAGCTGTAGGTTGTAGTTCTGTTCCCCAGGGCCCTTAATAACTAATACCCAACAGTCCAGCCAGCCAGCCAGCCAGCTGTGCATCTGTCCATCCGTCCATTCTTCTGTCCATCCATCCATCCATCCAAGAAATGCCTTTTGAGCATGTACTATGAGTTAAACAACAGAGTGAGATAATCTAATCAGAAATTAAAAAAACAGAAAAGAAAAACACTAAGGAAGACAACAACTCTTCCTAATTCAAGCCACACCCACTGTGTACTGGGGCTCAGTGAATACCAAAGCCTAAGGATACTGGCAGCCTTCCTAAGTCTGCATATCACTCTGTCACTGCTTGCCCAGAATCAGAGGCATTTCTGGTTTTGTGCAAATCTTCCTCATCTGCCTGCTGTCTTGGCCCCATGCCATCATGCAGAAAACAAAATCTATAAATATGAACTAGCTCTCATGCAGCTGAGAAAATCTACAATGGAGATGGTGGAGCTAATAATGATAAGTGTTCTTCTCCCTCTGATTCATAAAATAATTTTACTTTAAAAGATTGGTTTTCTTTTTTTATTCTTAACACTAAACAGATTACGGGTCACAGTCTTCAGTTACCCACATAAAATACACATCTTTTGCTTTATTAGTGTCTGCTTTTGTGGAAAAAAAAATACACCAGTAATGTTGGAGAAGTTTTTTATAACAACAGGTAAATCATCTAGAATTATTTTACAAAAGGGAGACCACAAATCATGTATTCATAGTTTTTTCTAAATAGGTGTATTCATCATTATATGTGTTTATATGTAATTACTTAGAAAGCCACAGTTCACTAGTAGTGAGAAAAATAAGTTCATAGTATGAGATTAGCCATGGCTTCCAGGTACAACTGGAGTAAAACTTCTTTTTTTCCTGCTAGATTCCTTATATATACCAATGAACATATGTAATGGTCCCAGTATGTACCCTTAAAGAATTAAATAATAAGAACTAGTTGACACTTTTATAAGTCAGATTCTGTAACATTTAAATGTGGAACTTAGAAACATGTAGTCTAATGTATAGAATCTGGAGAGAGAAGTTTTGGCTTCAATTTAAGAAATGTTTAATGATTAAAGCTCTAAAAATATATGATGGCCTGCCTCAAGGTAATGCATTACCTCATACTATACTATTGGATGCAATGAAGGCATTGAGTATTTGATAAATCTCATCTTAATTATGGAAAGAGAAATGCTTCAATAACTACTAAACATGTTCAAGCATTAGCAAATATGTGGATAATTATGTGCTGTGGCTAAAGCTACTTTGGAAGAACGTTCTAATTAAATACAAGTAAAGACAAAAAACAGCTCTAAGTAACTAGTTAATAACTGGAATATAGTGGTTAACAATAGCCCATTGGGGGTGGATTAGCAATTCTGAAACTACTGTATGCCATCGCCAGAGTTGAAGCAATAAGTATATACATTGTAGAAAAAACAAGAAGCAGGTTCTCAGTGTCAATAAAAGAATCTACAAAAAAGGGAAAATTCTATAATGAACAGTATAGTGTGAAATAGAATTGAAGGTATCAGTATGAACCTGTTTTTTAGTTAACAGATACATGGATAATAGATGTTTAGATATAGAGATAGACAGACACATAAATATTGATGTGTGCGTAGGTATGGGTTATAATTCATACATATGTTTCCAAGCTCTGCTCACTGAGAAGGCCTAGATGTAGTGACACCCTAGTCACTGTAAGCACACATTCTATGCAGATATGATTTGTAAACACCACTGCATAGTCTCAAATAATCACCCCTGAGATATTTGTTAATTACAAAGGGAATGGTTGTAATGTTATAGTGGAGAAATCCATTAGACATCACCTTAACAAAGTGATTAAGGTTAACATGGAGAGAAATAAAATAAGACCTATCTACCTCCTCTATCCCCTGATTTGTCACACTGAGAAGAATACCTCATCCCTGTATTACTCTTCCAAAATCCAGAACCGTAGTCCAATCACAAGAAAACATGAGATACATCCAAATTGAAAGGTATTCTACAAAATAACTGAAAATTATTTTTCAAAACTGTTGAGGTCAGGAAGACAGAAAAGGACTTAGGAATTGTCACAGATTAGAGGAGAGTAAGGAGATACACAACTACATACAATGTGGCATCCTACAATGCATCTTGTAACAGAAAAAGGACATCAAGTGAAAAACTGCTGGAATCTAACATACAGCACAAACGAACCTTTCCACAGAAAAGAAAATCATGGACATGGAGGACAGACTTGTGGTTGCCAAGGGGGAGGGACTGGGAATTTGGGGTTAATAGATGCAAATTATTGCCTTTGGAATGGATAAGCAATGGGATCCTGCTTTACAGCACTGGGAACTATGCCTGGTCCCTTGTGGTGGAGCATGACAATGTGAGAAAAAAGAATGTATACATGTATGTGTGACTGGGTCACCTTGCTGTGCAGTAGAAAATTGACAGAACACTGTAAATCAGCTATAATGGAAAAAATAAAAATCATGATAAAAAATAAATGCCAAAAAAACAAAAACTGATGAAATCCAAATTAATTCTGTAGATTAGGTAATAGCAATGTTCTAATGTTAATTTCTTAGTTTTGATAACTGTACTTTTATAGTTATATAAGATATTAACATTAGGGGAAACTGACATAAGCACCAGTATGTGTCAGGGGCTGTGTATATTTTCACAAATTTTCTGTAATTATTATTATTTTTTTACTTATTCTTAGGGCCACATCTGCAGCATATGGAGGTTCCCAGGCTAGGGGATGAATAGGAGCCACAGCCGCTGGCCTACACTACAGCCACAACAATGCCATATCCAAGCTGCATCTGGGACCTACACCACACCTACGGCAAAGCCGGATCCTTAACCCACTGAGCGAGGCGTGGGATCGAGCCTACAACCTCATGGTTCCTAGTCAGATTTGTTTCCACTGTGCCACTATGGGAACTCCTTTTTACTTCTGTAATTCTAAAATTATTTAAAAAACAAAAAAAATTATAGAAATAAACATACACACTGGATCCAACATCACATCTGTTGGAACCTGGTTATTTTCCCAAAGATAATTTGATACAACCCTCTCCATTCCATTGTTTGTTTTATTTCTTTTCCTTTCTCTTGTTTCTCCTTTCACTTGTTTGTGTATCACTTTTCAAGTACATATAGGAAAAAAACTCACTTTTTATAAAATATTAAATACAAGAGACAATTTATCTGAAAGAGAAAGTTAACTCTTCTAACTATACAGTATATAATAAGACAGAATTACTTAATTCTTAGCTTGATTAGCAGATATATTTTGGAAATTAAGGTGGATCAATTCATCTTTAAAACAGTGAAATTTTTTATTTCTAATCTATATTTTCAGTACAGCAATAGATATTTCTCATAAAAATTGGCTGCTGCAGAGGACTTAGGACCACAGAAGGTACTCGTGACCTATGGAGCTTAAATAATGATAACAATAACATAATAACAAATACTTAGTGTGCCAGGTGCTTTGGTAAATTATATGTATTAATCTACTAATAATCAAAATTATGAATGGTTGATATTGAATATACTCCATGCACCAAACTCTGCTAAATACTGTATTTAATTTGAACTTCCTTAGAAATCTGAGATAGGTAACATCACTCTCCTTGTTTTACAGATGAGGAAACTGAGACTCAGTAAGTTTCAGGAATCTGTATAAAGTGACACATATATGACTGGTAGAATGGAAGCTCCAACTTGGACAGTCAAAATTCAAAACATGTACTCTTAAACCTGTGTACAGTGCTGTCTCCATATAGTTAAGAAGGCTTAACATGGGAGTGGCAGAATAATCTAAGACATCCTCTAACTCTAGAAAACAGATTTTCAAACTTGCTAGTACACTAGAATTGCCTGAGGCTACATCATGTACCAATTCAATCAGAATCTCTAGGTTGAAAACCAGACAACAGGTATTTCCTTAAAGCTTTTCCAAGCAATTCCAATGTGCCACCAAGTTATAAGAATAAGAATCCATGCTCCAGAAAATGATTACTGCATAATTTTACAAAATGCCAGTGGGAAAGGACATGTTAGGCAAGCTAAGCACATGATATAGAAACTAGAAGTTAATGACACTAATGTTATTGTACAGAAGTTCTAATTATTAATGAAAGTATTTCTTTTTTGCTTATCTCAATAAACATATTCCTCTGATGAAGAAATAGACTGTATATTCAATTACGACCATGTTTTTCTATAGTCTTTTAAGAAGAAAAATAATTATAATTTACAAATAATTGAGAGAGAAGAATTACTAAGGGCATTAATTGCATATAACTCCCCCCCACCATGTCTTTAATAACCTATTTCCTTTCCACTTGGCAATTAGTTAATGGAATTGCATTACTGTTCTCTTTTATGTTTGTTTTCCTCTAAAAAATCTAAATATCACTAAATAAAATACATATTTTCTCCTCTGGCTTATATATTGGTATGCTCTTATTATCGTTGAATGTCTATGACAATTATCATTATTTTAAAAATATCCTCTATTTCTAAACAGTTTATGGAGAATTTGAAATGGTTATCTAAATCATTCAAGGAAAAGAAAAAAGAATTTTAAGCAAAATTCACTGTATTCAACTTAGGTTGAATACAACTTGGATTCTAGAAGTAAACTCTTTTGTATTTCTCATGAATATATCTAGATACAGTATACATTCATTCTGCAAATGCCTATTGTAAGTGTGTCCTTTATGGTTTTTACTCAACAATTTATATGTTGATGGAGACAGGAAATAAACATATTAAGTATTATTGTTTGGTTACATAAAATTGTTGTGATAAATAAATTTGAAGGAGTTGAAGGGACAACATTCCTGAGATAATCGGTGAGACTCTGGACTTGAAGAATGTCACTCCCAGGCCCAGGTAACAAAATAAGATGACAATCCAAGGCAAAGATAGCAAAAGTAAATCTTCCCAGCTCTGCAGATAATCAAACACCACTCAGGCTTCTTGTGAATTATGGGATAAAGCACTCTTGCTACAGTTAATGTCTCCAGAAAGACACTTTGATACTAGCAGTGCTTTCTTGAGGTCATGTCCTAAAATAGTGGCCACTGGCTAGAAGGCCTGATAACACCACAGATAGGTTGCAAACATATGTATGATAATTCTTTGTAGTTCACAGAAAACAATTGGGTGTATTTTGTTTGGGGGATTCCTACACTGGAGTCAGTAGAGGATTGAGCTCTTGTAAATTAAGCATTAAATTTTAATAAGAAAAGAAATCCAGTATGACCTCATTTTATACTTATGGCCTAGTGAAGCTTAGATATGCAAATTGTAGACATAAAACAAATCTGGTGCATGTACAGGAGATAATGTGTTGACTGAAACCTCCCTACCCCTAACTTCCACCATATAACTTCCAGATGAAGCAATAGCTGTGCAATACTTCATGGAAGTTTCAGAGAATAAACTAATTAGAATTTGTTCACGTATTTGTGGAATAAGCTATTGTTTATAAGACCTTATTCTACAAGGATGCTACAGAATGATTATGAAATTGTCCAGTCTGCAAGGAAATCATGTGAATGAGTTTTAGATTTAAAAGTGAGGTCTCAAAAACTGTACTTCTGATATAACCAAACAATGTACTCTTAATAAACCCCTAGAGTGCATGGAGCATTACATTATACTTGAGGATTTACCAATGCCCAGATATTGAGAGGCATGAGGAAACTCGATCTTAGATAAGACCAGACACCACTTCCACATTGTGGAATAATGCATAAGCATCCCCTACCATGACTAATTAACAATATAGATCACAGGAGGAAGAAGGGTAATCAAAGAGAAGGAAGTAAACCATTAAGGACTGAAGATTTACCCAAAAATGATTCAGCTATGAAATAGACAGTGGCAAGGTTATATTACTTGATTCTGAACTTTCAAATTACTGAATTGCATTGAATGGGAAAGAAAGGAATAGATCTGTCCATCTGCTCTATGCAGATGTGGAATTTGAAAACCAAATTGAGTTGAGTTATACCTATATGTAAGTTACATTTTACATGCCCTGATTTGTAACTATTCAATTTATTGCCAGCCAAATCACTTCCAAAATATCAGTTATTTGCCAATTTAATCAATTTCTTTCTAACAGGATGTGTCTAAATTAGCTTGGGATGCACACAAACAGAATCCTGCCCAATTGTTATGTTATCCTGAAAATCCAGTCGTCACCATGAGGTGGGGGAGATGTTGTTTAAGGGTACAAACTTGCAACTAGAAGATGAATAAGTTCTGGAGACATAATGCACAGCATTATGATCATAGTCAACGATACTGTATAATAGACTTCAAAGCTGAGACTAGGCCTTAAATGTTCTCAACACAAAAATGAAATAATAATTATGCGATTGGATAGACGTTAGCTAATGCTATCGTGGTAATCATATGGCAATATAAATGTGTGAAATCAACACATATACCTTAATTTTACATGATGTTATATGCCAATGATGTATCAATTAAAAAAAAAAGAATAGAAAAATTCCCTTGTGGCACAGAGGGTTAAGGATCTGGCGTTTCTGCAGCTATGGCACAAGTTGCAACTGTGGTATGGGTTCAATACCTGGTCTGGGAATTTCCATAAGCTGCAGGTGTGGACAAAAAATAATAAAATAAAAACAAAAAAAAATGAATAGAGGCAGGAGGAGGGGGTCTCTGCAGCCATTCAGCTACCTATAATGTCCTAACCAGTTCCCCACCTCTTCTGTCCTTTTCTGTTTTTCACAACTGTTTACAAATTTAGAAACAAAAGTCTTTCCATGGCAGTCACCTGCTTAAAACCCATCCATAGCTTTACTATTTACTCTTCCGATTGAAAAAACAATTTCTACTACAATCTATCTATTCATAAATCTTATGTGAGCAGAGTATGGCCCCTACCAAAGTCATCTATCTCCTGTTATACCCTTGTATTCAATGCCATCTTACTCCAACTGAGATGATTTTATTTCATTTACTCAGCTAGATACATTCCTTACCATCTCAAAGCTTTCTCACAAATTATTCCTTCTGCATAAGACACTCTCCAACTGTCTCCACCCCCAAATATGCCAGAGTTTGCCTATTTTGTGACTATTCATTCTTCAGGCCTCAAGTCCTTAACGTCACAGATTATCTTGGATTCTCCTGTTTAGACTTTCCTACATAGCATCTATTACATTTGTAATGATGTGCTTGAGTGAGTCTAGCTCAATCCGTATGCCTGTATCTAGGTCGCTCACCTTCATGTCCCTAAATTTAGCATTCTGCTTGCTCTTAAGACATCATTCATAAGTGGTAGTTGAATGAATGAAGGAATTAGTATATGAATAATGATATAACAAAGGGGATAGGCCAGTCCAGGGAGTCTTGCATGGAAAATAGGCATTGGCAGATTACTAGCAGTGACAGGTACTAGAGAGTTTGGTGGTTCAGTGCATGACTTTGGTTCACAGCTCAGACTGATCATGTAATAGATATGTGACTGTGAGATGTCATTTTTCCAAGCCTTAATTTCTTCATGCTAAAATTGGGACTGGAATATTTTCTACCTCATAGGGTTATGGTAGGATTAAATTAAATAAATAGTATATATAAAGTGCTTAGCACACTACCTATTCCTTAGTAAGGGCTCATTAATGAGAATGATTATTGTCATCATTGTTATATTAGGTTTCATTAAGAAATGGCTTGATAACTACTACATTTAGAATAGATAGGCAATGGGATCCTACTGTATAGCACAGAGAACCATATCTAGTCTCTTGAGATAGACCATGATAGAGGGTAATATAAGAAAGGGAATGTACGTATGACTGTGTCACTTTGCTGTACAGCAGAAATTGGCACAATATTGTAAATCAACTATACTTTAAAAAATAAAGATGTTTTATTCTTAAAAATAAAAAAGAAAAGAAATGGCTTGATTTATATGGACTTATGGCCTGCTGTACAGCATATGAAACTCTATCCAATATTCAGTGACTATCTATATGGGGAAAGAATCTGAAAATAGAATGGATGCGTACATATGTATAACAATCACTTTGTTGTAGAGCAGAAATTCTCAAAATGTTGTATATCAACTACACTTCAATAAAACTTAAAAAGAGGAGATCCCATCATGGCTCAGTGGTTAAAAAATCCGACTAGGAACCATGAGGTTGCGGGTTCGATCCCTGGCCTTGCTCAGCGTTTCCGTGAGCTGTGGTGTAGGTTGCAGACGCGGCTTGGATCCCACACTGCTGTGGCTGTGGCATAAGCCGGCGGCTGCAGCTCTGATTGGACTCCTAGCCTGGGGACCTCCATATGCCGCAAGTGTGGCTCTAGAAAAGGCAAAAAGACCAAAAAAAAAAAAAAAAAAAACAAAAACAAAAAGCTCTTAAAAAAGAGATGAAGAAATGGCTTGAGGGAAGGACATAGGGGTCAGCAGGAGTATTTAACTAGAGGCTAGCATCAAGTGATGGGCTAATGCTCAGAAAGTATGCAAGAATTGGAAATGAAATTAGTGGAACAACAATCTCTAGATTTCTTACATAATCTTTGAGCTACTGAGATTTTGGAACAAAAACTCCAGCAATGGAAGACAAGAACCCCATCCCTGGTGATTGGCAATGGGTGCATATTTACTACAGAGATGCTATTAATGCTGTTGAAGAGTGTCATCTTTCCAAAGCCCCTCATGAAAAATTTGTTTCAGCCCTAGTTCTGTTTGGAAGTTATGCTTCTCTTAGTAATCAATCATACAAGCAGTCATATTTCTTGTTTGCTTTGGCTACTATGACGTTCACAGGCAAATATATGGCTCACAAGTAGCAAAGTGCAGTATTCAGTTAATCAGTGAACACCACAACCTCCAAACCAAAAAGGTTATTTATATGTTTGTTTAATTATGCATTTCTCCATATTAATTTTCACAGATGCACATTTTCATTTATTTGTAAGATTATTTGATGAATACCTGCCTCCCCACTAGAGAGTAAGTTCTTTGAAGACAGGAAAATTTTATCTTAACTCTATAGCACCTCGTTCATAGCACAATTCCTAACAAATGTAAGAAAAATATCTGTCAAATGAATGAAGGCAGGTTCACAGTGACTTGAGGAATATATTTTGTGTATTAACCTCAACCCCCACTTCATTTTTTTCTTTTTCTAATTATCATTTGCACTAATTCCTTATTTCCTTTTAAAAAGATCAGTTATATTTTCATTATCATATAATACCTGTTAACTGCATTCATTATAAAATACAAAAAAATGTGTAAAGTAACATAACTGCTCTAACTAAAGACAACTTCTAAAAGGGTATTGCCTGGCGGAACTTTGATTAAACATATATGAATGTATGTATATATGATTTTTTTCATGTTTGTGATGTATGAATCCACCACAAAACGTAACTGGTAGGGTTTAACTTGTTTTCTATGTACTTTTATAAAATACTACAAATCTTTTTTGGAACAAGGATGGACTAGAACTACATAAGCACTGGAAATCGGGGTAAGTCAGTTAGTGTGGATCAGACACAATATGAACTAGCCACTAATGCACTGGGCTCCTGATCCCAGACTCTTTTTATTCCTTCTACCTAAACCTTGGATCAGTCCATGATCCTAAAACTATAATCTGGGCATGAAATAGGCTCAACTTTCAGGGTTAGTGAGACATTGGAGGGATCTGTGCTGTATTTTCTGGGCTAAGTAACAGATCAAGAATGGAGCATAACTGACATTCGTAGGTGACAGAGTTACATTACTGGCCATGGACATAGTTTTTCCTCTCCACCTGCCCATCCACATCTTGAAATCACCTAATTTTCAAAGTCAGAAAATTATGGTGTTTCATTTTTGTGTTTCTATGTAGTCTCCCTCTGGGTGAAGCTGTCCTTCTCAGCCCTGGGGTTACAGAAACAGAAGCAAGAGAAAAGGGAGGATGATTATTTCCTTTTCACCTCTGCATATACTCATGATTAAATACATGAAAACTGAACGTTTTCTGTTTAGAACCTAAACACCAACATTAACAGCATCAAAGAGCTGGGTTTTCTTTTTCCTCTTTGATTTTTTAAAATTGAAGTATAGTTGACATACAATATTAGTTTCAGGTGTACAACGCTATGATTCAACATTTAATATACAAGTTGATCACCAGCCTAGTAACCATCTGCAACCATACAAAGGTCATTACAATATTACTGACTATATTCCCTATGCCGTATATGACATCCCTGTAACTTGTAACTGAAAGTTTGAAGCTCTTAATTCCCTTCATCTATCTCACCCAACACCCCAAGTCCCTCACCTCTTTCAACTACTTGTTAATTCTCTGTATCAATGAGTCTGTTTCATTTGCTCATTTGTTTTATATATTCTGCATATAAGTAAAATCATGGTATTTGTCTTTCTCTGACTTCACTTAGTATGAAAATCTCTAGGTGCATCCATGTTGCTGCAAATGGCACAATTTCATTCTTTTTTTAAGGCTGAGTTATTCCACTGTGTTTGTAAATGTATCACATCTTTTTTATCCAACCTAAATGTCCTATTGATGGACATTTAGGTTGCTTCCGTATCGTGGCTATGGTAAATAATGCCGCTATGACCACTGGGGTGCATGTATCTTTTTGAATTAGTGTTTTCATTTTCTTGGTGGAATTCCTGGGCCATATGATAGTTCTATTTTTAATTTTGGGGGGAATCTCCATACTGTTTTCTATAGTGGGTGCACCAATTTGCATTTCCGTTAACAGTGCACAAGGGCTCCCTTTTCTCCACATTCTCACCAACACTTGTCATTTGGCAAAAAGCCATACTGACAGGCGTGAGGTGCTATCTCACTGTAGTTTTGACTTGCATTCCCCTGATGATTAATGATGTTGAGCATCTTTTCATGTGTCTGTTGGCCATATGTATGTTTTCCCCCGAACAAAAAAAAAAAAAAAAGCTGTCTAATCAAGACCTCTGCCCATTTTTAATAGGATTTTTTTGGGGGGGGGTTTGATAATGAGTTGTGAGTGTCCTTTGGCATTTTGGATATTAACCGCTTATCAGATATACCATTTGCAAATATTTTCTTCAGTAAGCTGCTCTTTTGTTCTGTTGACAGTTTCCTTTGTTGTGCAAAAGTGTTTTAGCTTGATGTAGTCTCATGTGTTTATTTTTGTTGCCCTTCCCTGGGGATACAGATTCAGAAATATATTGCTAAGACCGATGCCAAAGAGCACAGTGCCTATGCTTCTAGTTTTATGGATTCAGGTCTTACATTTCAGTATTTAACCCATTTTGTCTTTCATGTGGTGTAAGAAAGATGTCTAATTTAGTTCTTTTGGATGCAGCGGCCCAGTTTTTCCAACATGATTTATTGGAGAGAACTTCTTTTCCGAAATGTATATTCTTGGCCTCTTTTTCATAGATTAATTGGCCATAAGAGTATGGGTTTCTTTCTGGGCTCTCTATTCTGTTCCACTAATTACATGTCTTTTCTATGCCAGCACCGTACTGTTTTGATTACCACAGCTTTGCTGTATATAGTGGACCCTTGAACAATGTAGGAATTAGGGTCTCTGACTCCCCATGCAATCAAAACTCTGACTATAACTTATAGTCAGCCCTTCAAATCTGTGGTTTTGCATCTGCGTATTAAACCACGGATTGTGTGATACTATAGTACATACTTATTGAAACACACTTGCATGTAAGTGGACCTATACAGTTCAAACAAGTGTTGTTCAAGGGCCAATTGTAGTTTGAAATCAGGGAGTATAGTACCTCTAGCTTTGTTCTTATTTCTTAAGAATGTTTTGGCCATTTGTGGTTCCATACAAATTTTAGGATTTTTTTTTGTTCTTGTTCTGTGAAAAATGCCATTGGTATTTTGACAGGGATTGCACTGCCTCTGCAGATTGCTTTAGACTGCATTTTTAACAAATTACTCCAATCCATGAGCATATCTTTCCATTTATTTATGCTGTCTTTAATTTCTTTCATCAATGTTTCACAGTTTGCAGTGCACAGGTCTTTTATCAGCTTGGTTAAATTAATTACTACCTATTTTATTTTTTGATGTAACTGTAACTGGGTTTTTTTTTTTGGTTGTTGTTGTTGTTTTTTTGGCTATGACTGCTGCATGTGGAAGTTCCCAGGCCAGGGATTGAACCCACACCACAGCAGTGACCCAAGCTGCTGCAGTGATAACACCAAATCCTTAACCCAGTGCACCACAAGAGAATTCCTAGGTTGCATTGTTATCTTTGACAGCTTATTAGAGTATAGGAACAAAATCAATTTCTACATATTAATTTTGTATCCTGCAACTTGACTGAATTTATCTATTCTAATGAGCTTTCACGGAATCTTTAGGGGTTTTTGTATATGGTATTACGTCATCTTGAAAAGATGATAGTTTTAATTCTCCCATTTCAATTTAGATGCATTTTATTTCTTGTCTGATTTCTGTGGCTATGACTTCCTGTATTATGTTGAATAAAAGAGCCAATAATGGTTATCTGCATCTTGTTCCTGAACTTAAAGTTTTGGCTTTGATCAATGAGAATTATGTTCATTGTGAGTTTGCCACGGTGTGTCCTCTATTATGTTGAGTTATGCTTCCTATGTATGAATTGTGAGTTTTTATCATAAATGGATTTTTGTTTCCTGAGGTAGGCTTTTATCCCAATAAAATTCCATCTTAAAACTGTTTTTGTTCTTTGTCCCACAGATTTTGGAATGTTGTACTTTCATTTTCATTTATTTCAAGATATTTTTTTTATTTCCTCTTTGATTTGTTGACCATTAGTTGTTTAGAAGCATGTTGTTTAGCCCGTATATGTTTTTTCTAGTTTTCTTCCTATAACTAATTTTTAGCTTCATACCATTGTGGTTGGAAATGATGCTTGATATTATTTCAAACATCTAATATTTATTAAGACTTGATTTGCAGCTCAGCATGTGAGCTGTCCTAGAGAATGTTCCATGTGCACTTGAAAAAAAAGAGTCTACTGACTTTTGGGTCAAATTTTTTGTATATATCTAAGTCCACCTAGTTGAATGTGGCATTTAAGGCCACTGTTTCCTTACTGATTTTTTGTCTGGGTAATGTGTCCATTGATATAAGTGGCATGTTTATGTCTTTTAATATTTGGTTATGTATTTAGGTGTGAGAGGTGCAGCCATGACTATTACAGGTATGCAGATATGAGAGGCTGGCTGTAAAGCCTGGCCACAAATATTACAGGTATGTTGGTGTGCAGGGCTAGCCCCCAGAGCAAGAGCCACTTTTGAGGGGCACTGTTAACAGCTGAAGCATTCCGCCAACATTCTCCAAATTTCTTGCTTGGAGGTTGTTCATGTACAGTTTTTCTCATCTCACATGTCATTCACACCCTCTTCATCTAAATAAGCTAAATTTAATCTTTAGACTCAGTTAAAAGTGTCACCTTCTCTGGGAAAACATCCCTGACACAACTCCCAGCTACCTGCTGAATTGTCTTGCTTCTGTTATTTTGCAGCAGATAGAACATATGGGAGCTACTTTTCTCACCTCAATTGGACTGCGAGATATATGTGTATGTGTGTGTGTGTGGATACTTTATATAATTAAAACATATAACATATACACATCTCCCTAATCCTGGTATAGTATTCAGTCACATGTTTAATTAATAACCAAATGAATGTAGTCAAATAGGTAATGGCTTTTGTGATTTTGGATGGTCACCCTATATGAAGCAAGACCCGTATATGAAAGCAACAGGCAATATTGGGAATTAGGCCTGCTATCCAGGGAAAAAAGATCAAGAAGAGCTATCTAGGACTCCAGCAAAGCAGCATAAACTTCACAATAGGATTCAAGGGAGGAGCCCAGCTTTTCAAACTTTTCCAACATATTTAAGGTCACAGAAAAAGCTGCAGCTTGGTGGGAATATGAGTGATTATGACATTGGCCAGGTCAATGAAAATACAAGTAATTTCAGACACCCTTGCTGTTGGGGGTTAAAGGACCTAATGACTCTGAAAAAGGGCCAGGAGGACATGTACAAACTGGTGGAGCTAAAGTTGTAGGCTAGGCTTCATGACTATAGGCTTTGTGACTAAAGAAGAAAAGCATTTAATGGAGGGGAGTATGGCACAAAACTAATCGCAGGCAGACTTCTGAAGAGCAACAGGTCAAAAAATATTTTCAACCGTTTAAGCTTTACTTTCCTCATCAAAAAAAAATGGAAATTAAGATCTGGGAGGGACAAGATGGCAGAGGACAAGAACCTTAAGCACACCTTCTCTCACAAGCTCACCATAAAAACTAACTGCTGAACAACCATTTATAAAAAAAAAAAAAAAGACCGGAACCCAACAAAAAAGATGTTCTAAATCCAAAGGCAAAGAATAAGCCACAATGAGGGGGGTAGGAAGGGTGCACTTGTGATATAATCAAATCCCATACCTCCCAGGTGGATAACCCACAAAGTGGAGAACAATTATATCACAGAAGTTCTCCCACAGGGGAGTTCTGAGCCCCAGAGCAGGCTCCCAAGCCTGGATGAGCCCCCAGAGAAATAAACCTTTTGGTAAGTTGACACAGTTGAAAAGGTCTTGTGCAAGAGATGTCCCAGGAAACAACACGTAAAATGTACACAGAGACTCTGGGTTCCTGCAGAATCACAGGTTGTTGGTCAAAGTTCACAGTGTGGGTGGGAAACTCACCCAATACAGGTCTGTAAAATCACATCACTGGCAATAAGAAAGCTGGAAAAAATGATTGTTAGGGTAAGAGTCACAATTAGTCTCAGGTGGGAGCAGTCCATTCTAGAGGCGCTATACCAAACACTGATTCTTTACAGTGTGCATGAAAGTCACCTGAGGCTCTTGTTACAACATAATTCTAACTCATCACATCTGAGGTGGAGCCCCAGGCTCTCCAAGCTTCTAACAAGCTGCCCTGACATGCTGAACGTCACTACACTTTGCAGAGCAAGCCCACAGACCTCCCTGATATAGGTTTAAAAAGGAAAACAAAAATACAGTTGACTTACGCATCTAAGTCATACACGTAGATGGCATGTGTGTGATATTACCAGAAAAGTAATCATTTACAGAGAAAAAAGACCCAGCCAGCACTAAGTCTCAGAGCACGTGGAAGATGGAGCCTGGGGTTGAGAGATCTGGAAAACAGATGGAAATCAAGGGGGGCGGGGAGAATAGGCAGCATAGAAATAGCAGCAACTGAATAAACAATCCATGTTTGAAAAGCATTAAAGAAAGTAGCCTGGGGTATTTGAAGTCAGGCCCGGAAATGCCAGACCCAGAATACTAGGCTCACTAGAACAGAAAAGGCAAACTTCAAAGTCTTAATAATAAGCAATGGAAAGAAATCAGTTCAGGCAAACCGGGAGAAAACAAACAAACAAACAAAAACAGCACAGGTTCACAAAGGTCCAGAAGTCACCCACGTGGATTCCCAGATGTGGGAATGAACTTACCGGCTCATCGTCAGCCTCCAGAAGGAACCGAGCGAGGCAAATTCAAGTGTCCTAGTCCCAGAGGAAATAGCGTGTCCAGCAAGGAATCCAAGAGGGATGAACTAAGGGAGCTAGAGCTAGGCAAAGGCTCAGCGCAGCTACCCATATCAAGTCGGACGTAAAGTGACGTACTCATACTGAACCAATGGAAAGCCTGTATTCCTCCTCCCTGCGTGGGGCAGAATCACTTGTGAGTTAAATGGCTTTACCTGTGAAAATTGGCAAACAGTAGAGGCACGAGGAAAGTTGTAGAGCCTGAAAGTCCCTGATCAGCAGTATCAGCATTACCAGAGAACCTGTTAGGAAATGTAAATTCTCTGCCCAGCTCCACACGTTTCAGTCAGACACTGGGGGGGTGACGCTCAGCAGCCCGAGTTCCTCCAAGCCTCCAAGTGATTCCAGTGCACGCTCCCTGGTGTAGAGTCTATTGAAAGTTTGGTGGAGAGACAAGGCCAGATGTGCCGAAGGGCATTCATTATAAGCAGTCTTGATAAGGGCGCTTTTAAAGAGCTAGTGAAGACTAAAACTTGTTTACAGGGAGAAAGAAGAAAATCCAGTAGGGATCGTTTAAAACTATAATTAATGAAACATGCTCAGTGATCAACAAAGCTGGACAAGGATATTCCGTGATAGGGTTTTATCAGTGTTGAGGAATCATCCCGCCATGTGTTGGGTGATGGTTTGGATGCTGATAATTAGAGACATCGTGGGAGCCAAGAGGGGTCAACTTACAATATGGGTTTGAAAATTCTCTAATGATGTATTTTTAAGAAACTCACTGAAGAGAAGTGCTATTTTGTGCCTGTGCTTGTGAAAAGATCTTCTCAGAGGGGAAAAACAAACCTGAGAAAAACAAACATGATGGTCTTATGGGATCTGTTTGACAAACACACTGAGAAAGATTTTTGCTTTAAATATGAACACAGTGTGAGGACAAAACCCCCGAAACATGTAAGGGCTTTAATTACAGGCACACCTTGTTTTATTGCTCTTTGCTTTATGATGCTTCACAGATAACTACGTGTTTTTTGTTTTGTTTTGTTTGTTTTTAGCTTTTGTTTGTTTTTGGCTTTTTAGAGCTGCACCTGCAGCATGGAGGTTCCCAGGCTAGGGGTCCAATCGAAGCTACAGCTGTTGGCCTACACCCCAGCCACAGCCACAGCAACTCGGTATCTGAGCCAAGTCTGCATCCTACACCACAGCTCATGGCAACGCCAGATCCTTAACCCACTGAGCAAGGCCAGGAATCGAACCTGCATTCTCATGGATGCTAGTCAGATTCATTAACAACTGAGCCACAACAGGAACTCCAGACACGATGTTGTTTAATCATTGAACGTTTGTGGCAAACCGGCATCAAGCAAGTCCATTGGCGCCATTTTTCAACAGCATTTGCTAACTCCCTGTCTCTGTCATAATTCAATGATTCTCACAGTATTTCAAGATTTTGCATTATGGTATATTTCCTATGGTGATCGTGGTGGTCTTTGATGTTACTATTGCAAAAAGATTGCAACTCACTGAAGGCGCAGGTGGTTGATGACCATTTTCCAGCAATAAAGTAATTTTTAACTCCAAAAAATAAAGAAGGAAGCAATCTGAAAAAGGCTACATAGTTTACGATTCCAAATAAAATTGTGAAGACAGGGAAAAGATCAGTGGTTGCCAAGGTTTATAGGGAAGGAAAGGATAAATAAGTAGGCAGAGCACACAGGACTTTTAAGGGAGTGAAAATTGTCTGTACAATACTGTAAGGAAGGACACATGTCATTATACATTTATCGAAACCCACAGAATGAAAAACATCAAGAGAGAACCATGACATAGACTGTGGACACTGGATGGCTGTGAGGTATATGTGTAGGGTGATGGATTGTACCAAATGTACCACTCCAGGGGGATGTTGATAGTGAGAGAAGGTATACATGTGTGGAGGGAGGGGATATATGGAAAATCTTCATATCTTCTTCTCAATTTAATATAAAACTACTCTAAAAATAGTCCTTAAAAACTGAATGTGACAGCCCCAGAGATTAAAGTATTATAAAAGTAAGTATTATTAAAGTATTATAAAGTATATAAATTTACAAGATTAAAATATAATATAGACCAAGGGATGTATTGCTTCTGTGGTATTTCAGGCCACAGAAGCAATACATCCCTTGGTCTATATTATATTTTAATCTTATAAATTTATATAATACTCCTAACAGCAGTTTTCAAATCATCATATAATTTAATCTGGATATAAATTTACCAGTCTGAATGGTGGGATCCCTCAGACTGCTAAGAGGAAAAACATGTACATATTTGAACTATGTTTTTACCTGACAAGGGACAGGAGAGTCTCTCAAAGAGACAAAGAGCAAAAATGCACACTGATGGCAGATGACATCCCAGGAAAAGACTGTGGTGACCAAGACTTATTGCACTTTCAAATGCATTGCGCACTGGAGATAAATCCAGAGTGTGTCAGGTTATATTTTCCTATCAATGACTGACAGTGCAGAGGTATTAGAATGACTATATATATTTATTGGATGTATAAATGTAATTTAAATATCATTCTGAGTGCATTTTTCTTAAGTGAGAAGAAAATGAGGTCTGCAGAGTCATCTGAAACAACCTGGAATGCGTGGAATTATGAGCTACATAAACTCAATATGAATATTTACTTTATACACATCTGCTTGAATACAAAATATGTGGCTTAAGCAGATTCGACATGGATAAAATGGAAATTAAAACTAAAAGCATTTAAAAGGAACACTGTCTTAAAAGCGACAGATTTTATTTGCAGGCAGTTGATAAGGATAAAACAGTATATGGTTAAGTGGCAAAGAACCACAAGAGAAACAGTTTGCTGAAATTAGAAAATACTAATGAGAACTTTATAAACAATTATACATTCTTGCCTTCACTTCAATCAACACAGAGCAAAAGATATTTAACTGAGCAAAAAAAAAAACTAATGAAACAGAATGTTGGGGAGTTATTTCAAAGAGCAAATTCCCAGGCCAATTTTGACTTGAACTCCATCCCAAAATTGTTTTTGAGTTTGTAAAACTTACATTTTACCATTTGGGAATTTGTATTTCTCCAGACCTTCATCAAACTAAAATGTTTAATCTTGTGTCTTCTCTCTAAAAGAATACATATTTTCTTAGGAAAATTTAAAATTAAAAAAGTACAAAAAGGGGAAAAAACTGGAAATAAAAGATTATCTGGCAGCTCTGTTTGTCAGTACTAAGTAATATATGTGTAAGTGTTTAGCATAGTTCTCAGTGCCCAAGAGATAGTCAATAAATGCTATTTTCCTTGACTTCTTTCACTTCCTTTTATAAAAGTCACATTCACATACTTTAAGTACTAAGTTTGCTCAATACTTGACATTTTAAATGTTCAAAACATGGGCTCTTTCAAGGTATCTAAAGAAAATGGCATACTTTTTCGGCATAAAAATGAAGATTTCTCTCAGTGATAGTGACTATATGAATAAAGGTTGTTTTAGCCTCTTATCATTTCAATGAGTGAAAGCTTAAAGAGAATGATATTTTTAAAGAAAAAGTTTACTCAAATTTATTTCCCCTGGCCCCTGAGGGAATAACTAAGACTAGTGTGTAGAAGTCATGAGCAATAGATTTTTATTTTATATACGAAAAATCCTTCCTAACAGTATCTGGCCAATGATGGAAAGAGCTATTTTAAGACTTAGCAAGTTTTCAGTCACTACAAGGATTTGAGAAGTGCCTGTGTGAAACTGGTCTTGGCATTTATTCACATATTTTAATCAGTTTCTTAGTTGTATCTGTTTCTAAAACTATGCCAATAAGCTTTTCTGTAAAATGTGCTTTTTTTTTAATATGGTCTTTTTTTTTAATTTTTGAAATAAAGTTGTATATCATTTTTCTCAAAATTGTATTTCATAGTAAAGTTGAAATTGTCAACAACAACAACAACAAAAAGAAGTATGTGTGTAAACAAATACTCCTTGGGGCCACTGCAGAACAGCACCTTGCATATTCAGTAAGACCCCCATTTAATCTGACAACGAAAAAACTATTATTACTGTTACTATTATATATATTTTAGGAAACCCTGAATTCTCCATGTTCCCCAAAAAATCTCTCATTGATTAATCCTTTTAAAGCAGGTATTATGTCTCATTTATCTTTACTTGACAGTGATAGATGCCCAATAAATGGCTATTAAATTTGTAGACCACCTCTTCTATCATAGCATTATTTTAACTCTTTAAAGACCAAATTTAGAGCATTTAGGAGAGCTTAAGCTGATCCAGAAGGTGTTGGTTCCACCATAGTACATTTCAACAAAAATTGACTAAAACTCCTTATTTGCAATCATCTCTAACTACAAAATCCCAAAGTGCACTACTGAATAAAAATTCTAAAACAACAAATTCAGATCGAATGTTATTTTTCCAATACACACCTGGGACAACACATGTAGCCAAACCGCGGCCTCTGTAAACTGGCACCACTTCAGTCCCAGAGACAGAGTTTTGGGTGAAGCAGAAAGAACAGCTTTATTGCTTTACTAGGCAAAGGAGGCCACAGTAGGCTAATGCCCTCAAAATTGTGTTCTCCCTTGAGAGGGGATAGCGAGGGACTTTATAGGTTTAGCTTGACAAAACAGGGCTGTTGATAAGGATTAGCGTGCCTGCATTCTTCTGCCTCCATAGATCATTTCAAAGTCATCAAGGCCAGAGTCAGGGGGTCTGGTGACAGTTTCTGGTGATTTTCGGGGTTATCGTACCTTGACCTTCTCTCTGCAGTGAAGATAGCTCACAAAAGGAAGCGAGTGTGAGGGAGTATTTCAAAGGAAAAGAAAACACCATGTGCAATATAAGCCTAATTAGAAAGTAACCAATACTAATAAGTTAGAGGGCCAAGGCAGGACATAACATCATGGAGACTCTTTTAACTGCTTTTTATCTGTAACAATATTCCCTAATCATTAACCCTTGAGTCAGCCTTTTGAGACTTAAGGGGAGGCCTTGAAGGGCGAAGGAAAAGACTTTTACTTGAAAACACAAGGACTCATGGGCTTGTACAGGGTTTTACATGAACAATGCACATATTGACAGAAGACTAGACTCTATAACCAGTATGAAAACTTTATAGCAAGTAGAAAAAGTACTATATCCTAATAAGCATGTCCTTGTCTTATGGTAACAGATTTGTGGTAGTCTTAGAGGAAAATCTGAGGCTTCAAATAGAAAAAGGTACCAAATACACAGGGTTACCTTGTGAAGGTAATTCATAAGACACATTGCCATCCTTTTTTTCTGGTATAGTTACCAGGACTGCAACACTTATTTTATTTCCTTCAGTAAGATTTCTGAATATCTGAACCAGGAGGGCACATGCAGAAAACAACGAATGAAGTTGATTGACATTCACTGTCATTCTTCCTGCATTGAGAGAAACGAAAACTAGATGGAATGAAAATAATGTTATAGCTAGAATCCTGGTAACAAAAGCAAACACGCTCCCTGTAATTTGCTTGCTGGAATATTTATACCCAGTAAGAAAAAAAAAAGATTATTAGTGAGTCTGAAGAGAGAAGTACGGTGCTTTATAAGTACTGTGCCTCTTTTACGAAAGGATTTCTAGGATTCTCTCCAAGCATATATTTTTAAACAATCAAAAGGGTCTGCTGAGACAGTTTCAAATAAAAGTGGCGTGTTCTGGGCATTCCACTAAGCAAGAACTTGGAATATCTTTGTGTCTTTAATTAATTTTTTAATTTAAAAATGGTGAAATAAGCTTTCTTCTCTGAAGTCCAAATGAGAAACTAACCCCCAAAGCACAAGGCCTATTTTCAGCTTCATCAGCTGTAGAACAGAAGGAAAACTCCTATTATGAAAAGGGGCTACGGAACTAATTCACCATGCAGACCATTGAAAACTGCCTCTGGTGTTAGGAAATAGCCTTTGGTGTTAGGAAATCGCCTTTGAGTTACACATGACTGCCGTGCTTTGTTTTTTCAATGCAATCTAATTTGATATTATAACAGAGCATCCGCACATTTAAAAAAAAACCTCTAAGGGCATGGCTGTTTCCAATGATTCTTTTGTTTGCTTTGCTTCGAGTTTTTTTTTTTTTTTTTTAAATGAACCAGCTGTCAGAAAAGATAGGTGAGGAGAAACTGAAGCTGTAAACTTCTTTCAGGTAATATGAGCACAATGACAAGAAAAGACTGCTTTTCATGCCTCTTATGTATCCCTCTTAATTTTTATAAAATCATTTACTTACAATAAAATGAGCCCACTTAAATTGTATATTCCAATGTTTGGTCAACTGTATACAGTGATAAAACCACATCATTATCAAATATATAGAAAATTCCCTTTACCCCAGAAAGTTCCCTCATGCCCCATTGAATTCAATCTCCATGATCCTCAGCCGTAGGCAACCATGAATCTGCTTTATGTTACTATAAATTGGTTTTGTCTCTTCTAGAATTTCATACAAATGTGGCCATACAGTATGTCCTCTTCTGTGTCTGGCTTCCTTCACACAGCATGTTTGAGATTCACCCATGTAGTTGTACACATCATTATTTTGTATGTATTCATCTGTTAAGATACACTGGACTTGCTTTTAGGTTTGGCTAATATGAACAAAGCTGCTATAAACAAATATCTACAAAAGGAGGTCTATTTCCTTTTGTATTTCTTTTCTTTTTCTTTTTTTCTTTTTTTGCTTTTTAGGATGGCACCTGTGGCATACGGAAGTTCCAGGCTAGGGGTCAAATTAGAATTACAATTACCGGCCTATGCCACAGACACAGCAATGCAGGATCTGAGCTGCATCTGTGACCTATGCGGCAGCTCATGGCAACGCCGGATCTTTAACTCACTGAGTGAGGCCAGGGATCAAACCACATCCTCATGGATACTAGTGGAGTTCATTACTGCTGAGCCATGATGGGAACTCCTATATTCCCTCTTTTTAATTTTAGTGATTCTAGCAGGTGTGTAAGGGAAAATCATTGTAATTTTAATCTACATTTTCCTGATTGGTAGCTATGGATATTTTTTTTTTACCAGTTATGTATTTCTTTTGGTAAAGATTCTGTTCAAATCTTTCCATTATTTTCATGCTGTTTTTCTCATTATTGATATGTAAGTTATTTTATATTCTAGATGTACGTTCTTTGTCAGATATAAGTACTGCCAATATTTTTTCCCAGTCTATGGCTTGCCTCTTACTTTACTTAACTGTATATTTTCAAGAGAAATTTTAAATTTGATGAATCCCAACTACAATTTTTTTGGTTGCACCTGCAGCATATAAAAATTCCAGGGCCAGGGAATGAATCTGAGCCACAGCTGTGACCTATACTACAGCTGAAACAACGGCCAGATCCTTAACCCAGTGCACAGGGCGAGGGATCAAACCTGTGCTACAGTAGAGACACCACCAGATCCTTAACCTGCTGCACCACAGTAGGAACCTTCCAAATATTTTGTTTGTTTTAAAAGTTAGTGTTTCTTAGTCTTGAGAAATTTGGCCTAAACTGTGTTCATAAGAATTTCCTCAGGAGTTCCTGCTGTGGTGCAGTGGGTTAAGGACCTGGCACTGCTGTAGCTGCAGCACAGATTCTATCCCTGGCCCAGTAACTTTCATACGCCAAGGGTGTGATCATTAAAAAAAAAAAAAAAATTCCTGTTTTTTTCCTACAAATTTTATAGTATATCTTTGATGTTTTTAGCTGTATGATCTATTTAAAGTTAACTTATGTTAATGGTTAAAAAAAGGTATTGATATTTACTTTTTCCTTTTGGATACTCATTTGTTCCAGCATCGGTTATTGAAAAAGATTATCCTTTCCCATTGAATGACTTTGTTACCTTTCTAAAAAAATTATCAAGGAGTTCCCTTTGTGGCTCAGCAGTTAACAAACCCAGCTAGGATCCAGGAGGATGTAGGTTTGATCCCTGGCTGTGATCAGTGGGTTAAGGATCCGGTGTTGCCATGAGCTGTGGTGTGGGTCGCAAACACAGCTCAGAGCCCGCATTGCTGTTGCTGTGGCGTAGGCCAGCAGCTACATCTCTGATTCATCTCCTAGCCTGGGCATCTCCATATGCCATGGGTGTGGCCCTAAAATAGCAAAAGAAAAAGAAAAGAAAAGAAAAAATCAATTGGCAATATATGCATGGATCTATTTCTAGACTTTTACTGTTCTATATAGACTTTAATTTTATACCACATTATTTTTATTGCTCTTTTAATCTTGAAATAATGCAATAATAGCCAACAAATTTGATCATCTTTTCAGAATTGTTTTGGATATTCTAGTCCTTTATATTTTGATATAAATTTTAGAGTCTGAAACTCTAAAAATGAACCTTTTACTATTTCTATTGAAATTCTATTTAATCTATAGATAAATAAGGAGAATTGACATTTTAACAATTGTGAATCTAATCCATCAATTTGATACAGCTTTCTCTATGAGTAAGGCTTTAATTTTTCTCAGAAATATTTTGTCTTACAATGTAAAAGTGTTTGTATGTTTTGTTAAATGAACCCTTATGTATTTCATATTTGTTGCCGTTAAAAATGGTTAAGTGTTCATTTTCTGGAGTTCCCTGGTGGCCTAATAGGTTAAGGATCTGGTGTTGTCACTGTTGTGGCTCTGGTAACTGCTGTGGCTCGGGTTCAATCCCTGGCCTGGGAACTTCTGCATTCCATGGGCATGACCAAAAAAAGTTCATTTTCTAATCTTCACTGCTATTTTATAGAAATATAATTGATTTTTAAGAAATCATCTTGTATCCTGCTCTCAGTGACCCGGCAGAAACCCTTTCAGATGCCCAATAAGAGCCATGGCTGTTCACAAACTTGGAAAGAGGCCTGCTGTCTGTGGACTTAACTATGTTCCCTGAAGGTGGACCATTGTCTCAGATGGTGCCCCACTGACCAAGGTCCTAGATCCAGTACCGTCTGCCTAATGACCACTCAGGATATGCATACTTGAGCTACTGGTAAAAGACATGCCAAGAGTAACCCCCACTATGGACCTGGCACCAAACAGGTAACATGACTCTAACCTACATGACTGAGACCAAAGGTAATACCATCAACCTGGGGACACAAAATAAGAAGGATGTAACTTGTTGAAACTAGTCTATAATGACTGAAAGAAGTTTGCTCCTGAAAATTGGCAGACACCCACTCAAGGCTACATGAATCGTAAAGAATCAGGCAAAGGTGATACCATGAAAAAAAAAGTAATATAGCTCTGGTAACCAGCCCCAAAGAAATGTATATCTACACATTTCTTGGGAAATAATTTAAAATAACCATCTTAAAGAATCTCAGTGAGATACAAGAGAACACAAATAGATAACTAAAGAAAATTAAGAAAATAATACTTGAACAAAATGAGGACCTTAATAAATAAACAGAAACTTCATTAAAAAAAAAAAACCTGAAATCCTGGAACTAAAATCTTTTACCAAGGAGGTGAAAAATCTGTACATTAAAAACTCTATGGCACTGATGAAAGAAATTGAAGACACAAATAAATGGAAAGATACCCAGTCTTCATGGGTCGGAAGAGTTAATATTGTTAAAATCTCCAGAGTGCCTAAAGAGATCTACAGAATCCATGTAATACTTATCAAAATTCCAAAGGCATTTTTCACAGAAATAGAAAAAAACAGTCTTAATATTCATAAGGAAACACAAAGACTCCATAAAGTTCAAGTAATCTTGAGAAAGAATAAAGCTAAAGGCACCACATTGCTTGATTTAAAACTATATTACAAAGCTATGTTAATCAAAACAGTATGATAACTGGCATCAAAACAGACACACAGACTAATGGTAAAGAATTTAGAGCCCAGGAATTAATCTATGCCAAGAATAAAAAATGAAGAAAGAATAATCTCTTCAACCAATGATGTTGATTAATCTAGGATATTGATGTAAAAAGTTAAATTGGACACGTCATAACCATACACAAAAGTTAACTCAAAGTTGATTAAACACATAAACTTAAGAACTGAAACTGTGAAACTCCTAGAAAAAAACATTGTCTTGGCAATATTTTGGATATGACACCAAAACACATGCAAGACAAAAAATAAGCAAATAGAACTACGATAAAGTAAAAAGCTTCTACACAGCAAAGGGAAGAGCAACATTAAAATGCAACCTAAAAACATGGGATAAAATATTTGCAAACTACATATTTGATAAGGAGTTAATATCCAAAATACATGAGGAACTCACAAAACTCAATAGCAAGAAACCAAAATAACTTGATTAAAAATATCTGTATCTATAGTTCTTAAGTATGCATTGTAGAATAAAATGTAATCATGTATGCTATGCTTAATACTGATTAAAATATGAGAAAACCACCAAGTTATGGTAAATTTATAATATTATTATTAATACGAGTACCATACAACTAATTGGTACTATTAGATGTTTGGACTGCTTCCATTTTATCTTATTACAAATAAAGGTGCAGTGGACATTTTTTTCTGTAGAAAACACTATCCTCATTCAGGGTTATTAAGAAAATTTCCAAAAAGTAGAATTGGAAGGGTAAATACATACAAAAAATTTTAAGGTACTTGATAAATACTGTCAAAGTAATTCCTAGGAAATTTGAAAAAATTTATATTTGCATTAATAAAAGTTTAATATCAATATAGAAATAAGTACAAGTTCCATAATATGCATTCAAATGTTTATGTTATTTAATGTCAAATCAATGAAAATCTTGCTATACTTCCTAGAAGTGGTGAATTTATAATCAGAGCATAGATTATTGAATGTGTTTAGTGTTGCTGTAAATTCAATGCTTATGGTCTCTGTTAAATGGTTTCTTCAGAGGGCACTGATAGTGGATTTCAGCCTAATATATTATATATTGTTAACCATGCAGAAATATATGAAGATAACAGCCATGGCTAAATGATAGAAAATAATGACACTTGGATAATGTAAGTCATTTGGTGCAACATAAAAATTAGTTTAGATCAATGGTTTTGAAATATGTCTAATTTTTGAAATCACCTGAATACACTGGTCCAAAAACCATATTCCCAAAAAGTTTCTCTAGAAATTCCGATTCAGAGGTCATGGGCTAGCTTTATATGATGATTGTCATAAGGAAGTAAGTAGAATCACTGTACTAAATGCTAGTAATCATAGTACCCCTTTGCCTCTTCATCATTTCTTATAATTTATCTTAATTCACAGAGAAAACTGATATAATAGGCAAACTGGTAATATTTTGTTTTCACAAAGATGGTGCGATTCAGTTGGTCTAAGTGAAGTACCCAAGATCAAAAAATTTATCTAGATTTAATCATCTCATCTTTCTCTAAGTCATAGGAACATGAAATAATATACAGACTCAGTGGCTATAACAACATGCACTCCAGTGATGATAAAGGATGCACCACTACATACCCAAAAAAATGTCTAAAAGAAGAATAAAGACAGTACTAAGTGTTGGTAAGAATGTGGAGCAGCTAGAGTTGTAATATATCATTGATGGTGATGTACACTGGTAGAAATACCTTAGAAAACACTATTTACAAGTATCTTTGTTGTGGGAAGAGGGCAGAAGATGGACATGGAATGAATGGGAAGAAAATATTATCTTCCAAATATAAACTTCATATTTTACTCTGTATTGTCACAACATATCAATAGAAGGGTGGACAGAATATTTATTGAACTACAACATACTTGTAGTACAATTCTTCACTTAAATCCAGTATTCCTATTTTAGTCCCATGTAATATTAAATGCATACTTATCTGTAGAACATCTCTGTTGATTTTGAGAGAAACATTCTAAATCTCATGCACTACTATGTTGACTTCAATTTCTCATTTAAAATAGATTATGGAACTTTATTCATTTTCTAACTTGAGTTGAAATGTTTGATTTTACAGTGTGAATTGTTTCCATAATGGCATACATGTTGGTGTTTCATAGAGTGGGCACTTAATGATCCATTCTTCAAAAAAAAAACTGAGATTGATAAATTGTACAGAGTAGTCCTTTCACAGAGAAACTAGATCTTTCACCCACTTGGACAAACTGAAAGTGAGAGAAAAATCTACAATTGTTGACCAATTACAGAATTTTTTTAAATTTCATGTAATAATAAGAGCAAATATTTTAAAACAAAATTTTGGAAAAAGAAATACTTTTCTACTAAAGCATACTTATTTATCACATCCACTTAGATTGAGGGAAGACATAAGGCAGAAGATCAGATCAGTAACATTTGAGATGTATTCAATTTTCACATTAAATCATTGCCTTATCATTTGATAATCTGTACAATACTACTTATGTGAGATTGTTGCTTTCCTCATTTTGTAGGTGAAGGAATTGAGGTGAAAGAAGTGGCAACACCAAGGCAATGTGGTGTGATTGAAACAATATGGGTATAATAGCTGTTTGATCTTAAGTCATTGAACTTCCCTGATTCTCACATTCCTTAGATAAAATTGAGATAATAATACTTTACAAAGTTGTGAACCTTTAATGAGAAAACTATATTTCAACCAAGTTGTCAAGTTCTTTATCATACTTTTAATATATGCAAGATATGTGGTGATATCTCCTCACTCAATCTGGATTTTGGAAAATTCTGTTTTCTCTCTTTCCTCAATATTGCTAAGAGTTATTAATTTTTTGAGGTAGCATTGGTTTATGAAATTAAATATCTTTCATTTGTAAAACATTGTATTTCAATTTCTATATACACAACAGTGTGCTCACCAGCAAAAGTTTAGTTTCTATCTCTCATATACAGTTGGCCTTTCCTCCCTCTACCCCTTCCCCTATGGTAACCATTACTCTGATCTCTGTAGCTGTGTAATTTTTCCTTGTTTTAATTTTTTATTGACGTATAGATGATTTTCAATATTAGTTTCAGGTGTACAACATAGTGATTATAAATTTTTTCATATTATACCCCATTTAAAGTTATTATAATATAATGTTACATTTCTTTGTTCTACAGTATATTCTTTTAATTTGTTTACTTTATACATAGTAATTTATACCTCTTAATCCCCTACCTCTATCTTGTACCCACCCCTCACCTCTCCCCACTGGTAACCATTATTTTGTTCTCTATATCTGAGACATTTTCTGTTTTATTAATATACATTCATTTGTTTCATTTTTTAGATTTCACATGCAAGTGATAACATAGAGTTTTCTTTTTGTCTTTTTCTGATTCATTTTTTCTAAGCATAGTTCTAGGTCCATCCATGTTGCAAATGGCAGAATTTCATTCATTCATTCATTTTTATGGTTAAGTAACATTCCAGAGTGTGGGTGCCACATCTTTATCCATGCATCTGTTGATGGACACTTAGGTTGCTTCCAGATCTTGCCTATTGTAAATAATGCTGCCATGAAGATTGGGGTGCATATATCTTTTCTAATTAGTATTTTTCTTTCTTTCAGAAAAATATCCAGGAGTAGAATTGCCAGGTCATATGGAAGTTTTTTGAGAAACCTCCATACTATTTCCACGGTGGCTGCACCAATTTATATTCCCAGGAACGGAGTAAGAGAGTTCCCTTTTCTCTCCATCCTTACCAATATTTGTTATTTGTGTTCTTCTTGATAATGGCCATTCTAACAGATATGAGGTGTTTTACCTCATTGTGTTTTGCTTTGCATTTCCCTGATGATAAGTGATGTTGAACATCTTTTTGTGTTCCTGTTGGCCATCTGTCTGTCTTCTTTGGAAAAATGTCTATTCAGGTCTTCTGCCCATTTTTTCCCCAGATTTGGTCTTGCCAGCTGTAACCAAGCTAATCATGAAGATCTGCATCTACTTCTTCTTGAAGATCCTCAAAAAGACTGAGGACACAGTGAGGCCAAGGCAGAGCCTGGGAGAGAGGATGCAGGTGAAGACATGGGGAACTGGCTGGCCCCAGTTGCTGTTGCTGTTTGATAATGAATTGTATGAGTTGTTTACATATTTTGGATATTAACCCCTTATCAGTCATTTTATTTGAAAATATTATCTCCCACTCAGTAGACTGTCTTTTTGTTTTGTCAACAGTTTACTGTGCAAAAGATTTCAAGTTTAATTCGGTCCCATTTATTTTTGCTTTTATTTCCTTTGCTTCAGGAGACAGATGCAATACAACATTATGATTTATGTCAAAGAGTTTTCTGCCTATGTTCTAGGAGTTTTATTGTTTCAGGTCTTACATTAACGTCTTCAATCCATTTTGAGTTTATATTGTATATGGTGGGAGAAAATGTTCTAATTTCATTCTGTGGGCATCCTGTCTTGTTCCTAACTTTAGAGGAATGTCTTTCAGGTTTTCACCATTGTGTATAATGTTATCTATAGGTTTGTCAAAAATGACCTTTGTTATATTGAGATATGTTTCCTCTATACCAACTTTGACAAGGGTTTTTATCATGAATGGATGATGGATTTTGTTAAATGCTTTTTATGCATCTACTGAGATTATCATGTGATTTTTAATCCTTCTTTTTGTTAATGTATCACACTGATTGGTTTGTGAATACTGAAACTTCCTTGCATCTCTGGAATAAATCCAACTTGATCATGATGTATGATCCTATTTATATATTATTGAATTAGGAGTGCTAATATTTTCTTGAGAATCATTATGTCCATATTCATCAGAGACATCAACCCGTAATTTTCTCTTTTTTTCTATTTGGTGTCCTTGTCTTGTTTTGGTATCAGCATAATTGCAGCACCATAGAATAAATTTGGGGGTATTTCATCCTCTTCAATTTTTTTGGAATAGCTTGAAAAGGCTATGTCTTGTCTCTCCTTTATATCTTTGGTGGAATCCCCCCCTGAAGCCATCCCGTCCTGATCTTTTGTTTGCTGGGAGTATTTCTATTACAAATTCAATTTCACTAACAACAATCAGTGTGTTAAGACTGTCTCTTTCTTCCTGATTCAATCTTGGAATGTATATGTCTAGAAATTTGTCTATTTCTCTGATATTTACTATTTCCTTCCTTCTGCTGACTTTGGACTTTGTTTTTCCTTCTTTTTTCTAACCCCTTTAGATGGTAGGTTAGGTTGTTTATTTGAGATTTTTCTTGTTCGTTGAGATAGGGCTGTGTCACTATAAACTTCCTTCTTAGAACTACTTTTGCTGCCATCTATAGGTTTTGGAAAGCTGTATTTCCATTTTTGTCTCAGAGTGTTTGATTTTCTCTTTGATTTCTCCATTGACCCATGGTTTTTTAGTAGCATATTGTTTAGTCTCCATGTTTGTGATTTTTCCATTTTTCTTCCTATAATTGTTTTCTATTTCATACCATTGTGCTTAGAAAAATGCTTAATGTAATTTATATGCTCTTAATTTGATTGAGACTTTTTGTGGCCTAGCATATCATTTATTCTGGAGAATATCCCCTGTGCACTTGAAATGACATGAATTCTGATGTTTTTGGATGGAATATTCTGTAGATATCTATTCAGTCCAGTTGGTCTATTGTGTCCTTTAAGACCACTTTTCTCTTATTTGCTGTCTGTATGGTCTGTCCTTTGATGTAAGTGGGGTGTTAAAATCCCTTACTATTACTGTATTATTTTCAATTTCTTCCTTTATGTCTCTTAATATTTGCTTTATATATTTGGGTGCTCCTATATTGGTGTATGTATATTACTGTGTTTAATGTCCTCTTGTATTGATCTTTTTATCATTACATAATGCCTGTCTTTGTCTTTTGTTAGAGACTCTGTTTTAAAGCCTGTTTTGTCTGGTATGAATAGTGTTACACCTGTATTCTTGTCATTTTCATCTGCATGAAATATCATTTCCCATTCCCTCATTTTCAGCCTCTGTGTGTCTTTAGCTCTGAAGTGAGTCTCTTGTAAGCAATATTTATGCAGGTTATGTTTTTGTATCCATTCAGCTACCCTATGCATTTTTTTTGTCTTTTTGCCTTTATCTAGAGCCACACCCGTGGCATATGGAGGTTCCCAGGCTAGGGGTCTAACAGGAGCTGTAGCTGCTGGCCTTCACCATAGCCACAGCCACATGGGATCCGAGCCGAGTCTGCAACATACACTACAGCTTGCGGCAACGCCGGATCCTTAACCCACTGAGCAAGGCCAGGGATCGAACCCACAGCTTCATGGTTCTTGGTCGGATTCGTTAACCATTGAGCCACGAAGGGAACTCCGTATTTTGATTGAAACATTTAGTCCATTGACCTTTAATCATTGCCATTTTATGACTTGTTTTTCTTTCTTTTTTTTTTGTAGCTCTCTCTGTACTTTTCTTATTTTTATACTTTCCTTTGTTACTTGATGATTTTCTTTAGTGGTATGCTTTTGTTCCTTTGTCTCTAGTTTTTGATTTGTGGTTACCATTAAATTCATATTTTTTGACCTATATCTACTTGTTTTAAATAAGTAAGACTTTAAGTTCAAACACAGAATAAAAGATCTACATTTTTTACTCATCTCCCTTACATTTTGTGTTTTTGATGTCATTTTGTGTCTTCATGCTTATCCCTTTACTGGTTATTGTAGTTATAGTTGATTTTACATTTTTTGTGTGTTTTTTAACCTTTGTATTAGCTTAAGTGGTTAATCTTCAGCCTTTACTATATATTTGCATACAATAGTGGAATTATTTCTTCCCCACAGATTCTTACCTTTTGTTATAGCCTTTTCTTTTCCACTTCAGGAAATCCTTTTAACATTTCTTTTAGGGTTATTTATTATGGTTGAACTCTTTTAGTTTTTGCATGTCTGAGAATTTTATTATCTCCCCTTCAATTCTATATGACAGTCTTGCTGGTAGATGATCCTTGGTGACAGGTGTTTCCCTTTTAGTACTTTATCATGCCACTCCCTTCTGACCTGTAAAGTTTCTGCAGAAAAAACAGATGATAGCTTTATGAGGGTTCCCTTGTTTACGACTCTTTATCTATTGCTGTCTTTAGAATTCTCTCTTTAACTTTTGTCATCCTAATTATGATATGTATCAGTGTGGGTCTGTTTGGCTTAATCTTGTTTGTGATCCTCTGTGCTTCATTTACTTGGATATCTGTTTCTTCAGGTTTGGGAAGTTTTTAGCCATAGTTTTATCAAATATATTTTTAACCTCTTTCTTGCTTCACTCTCTGGGCCCCTTATAGTACAAATGTGGCTATACTTCATGTTGTCTCTATAAAGTCCTTAAACTGTTTTTTTTTTTTTTGGCTTTTTAGGGCCAGACCATGATATATGGGGATTCCCAGGCAAGGAGTTGAATTGGAGCTGTAACTGCCAGCCTACGCCACAGCCACATCAGATCTGAGCCGCGTCTGCAACGTACACCACAGCTCATGGCAATGCCAGACCCTAAACCCACTGAGAAAGGCCAGGGATTGAACCCATGTCCTCATGGATACTAATCAGGTTCATTAACCACTGAGCCATGACAGGAATTCCTGTTCTCATTTTTAAAGTTTGTTTTCCTTTTTGCTCATTTTATTGGGTGATTTTCATTATTCTATCTTCCAGATACTTATGTGTTCTGTACCACCCAGTCTGCTATTAATTCCTTCTAGTGTGTTTTCATTTCAGATTTCATATTCTTTGGTTCTGACTGGTTCTTCTTATATTTTTTAGTTCATTGTTAAAAGTTTCACTGTGTTCATCTAGTCTTTTCCCTAATTCAGTTAGCAATGTTTTTAACTAATGCTTTGAATTTGTTATCTAGTAAATTATTCCTGTTTTATTACTTGTCTTTTTATCCAGGGCTTTTCTCTTACTCTTTCAATTAAGACCAATTCCTCCATCTTTTCATTTTGCTTAACTTTCTCTTACTCTGTGAAATTAGGTGAAACACTTACCTACTGTATCTTGAAGCAGGGTTCTTAAGTGGAGCATCCCTATGTAGTCTGCATGTACCCAGTGGTTTTGGTGGGAGAGATGAATTTAATGTGAACCCAAGTCATGCTTTTTCTCAGCATTTGCCAGCAGCCATCAACTTGGTAGCAGGCTGGGCTGAATATGGAGGGGTAGAGCCAGATTCATGTGTGAGCCAGTGCTTACCATTTGCTCAGTGGCCAACATCTCACATTGCTGAAGCAGAAGCCCTGAGTTTAGTTCTGAGCTAGCTCTATTCTCTTTAAATATATGCTCTCTGCCCTCTGAGCACCAGGATTCTTACCTCTGAGTGGAATGGTCCTGGAGCAAGTCAGGCTGGTGTGTGTACTTGGCATGGATTGGTTCACAGTTTGCCAACACCATGTTTTTTAAAGTTCATCTTTGGCCCAATGTTTTCAGATGCCACATTAATCACATATTAAATTTTCATCTGTATTTGCATCAACCTCTGGCATTTCTATTCTATCACAATGCATCTTTTATATGTCAGTACTATTCTGTTTTATTTAATTAGACTTTACAGTATGTCTTAATGTCTAGCAGGGTTAGTCCCCTCTTGTAGTTTTCCTGTTTGTATGTTATCCTAGTTCTACTTGCATGATTGTTTCTTGCATAAATTTGATTATGACTTGTCTTTATTATCAACTTACCAAGCTCTATTTAAAAGTAAATAAGTATTTTTATTAGAATCACATTACATTTATGAATTAGCAGAAATAATAGACATCTTTATGATGTTTATCCCCTCTTATCCTAGAATAGTACATATCTTTCCGTGTGCCCAGGTCTACTTGTGTCTGTCAAGAGTGTTTTACCATTTTCTTCATATAAGTTTTATACTTCTTATATTCATTTTATTCCTAAGAAAGTAATTTTCTCTGATGCTATTATAAATGGTATTTTCTCTATTATTTCCCCTAACCAGTGATCATTTTTATATATGAAAGCTAATAATTTCTGTATATTAATTTTATACCCTGCTATCTTACTGAAAACTTTTATTGTTTCAATTAGTTTTATCATTGATTCTTTGAGATTTTTAGATATGCTATTATAGCTTTTTAAAATAGAAATAGCTTTACTTCTTTACCCATTATTACACCTCAAATTGATTTTTCTCCTTTTCTAGTTTCATTGACTAATACCTTTAGTACAATATTAAATAGTGATGAAGAATCTGAACACATACCTCACAAAGAAATGCACATAGCAAATAGGCATAAGAAAAGATGCTCCACAACATATGTTTTAGGGAAATGCAAATTAAAACAATGATGAAATGCTTCTGAATACCTATTATAATGGTCAAAAGAGTGACAACGACAAATGTTGACAGGGATGTGTAGCAAAAGAATTATCATTAACTACTGGAAGGAATGGAAAATGGTGCAACCTCTTTAGAAAAAAGTTTGATAGTTTCTTACAAGATAAACATACTCTTACCAAATGATCCAGCCATCACACTCTCTGGTATTTACCCAAAGAGTTGAACACTTATGCCCACAAAAAAAAACTACACACAATGATTATAGTAGTTTCATTCATAATCGCCCAAACTTGGAGGCAAACAAGATATCCTTCAATAAATGAATTTATAAATAAAAATGGTAAATCTATGCAATGGAATACTATTCAGTGTTAAAAAGAAATGCCATTAAAAGACATGGAGGAAATTTAAATGCATGTTACTGAATAAAAGAGAACAATGTGAAAAGGCTACAAACTGCGTGATTGCATCTTTGACATTCTGGAAAAGGCAAAACTATACAGACAATAAAAAGGTAAGTGTTTTCCAGGGGTTTAGGGTGAAGCAGGGATGAATAGATGGAGGACAGAGTATTTTTAGGCAATGAAACTAATTCATATGATACCATGATGACAGACACGTGTCATTATACATTCTTTTAAACCCATAGAACTTACAATACCAAGAATGAGCCAGAGACAAGAGGCCTTAACCAGATGAACTCCTGAGGTGTACTGATCCTCTTCATTCTGATGGATCAATCATTGGGTCAGGTACCCTAACTCCCAGATCATAAGTAGCATTGGGGATCTTCAGGCACTCCATGAAGGCTACAGGATGTAATAATCCTTCTCCCACTTTCTGGGGTAGAGCCTGTGTCCAACCAATCTATGTGCTACTTTGTCATAACATATAAGATGTGTACATTTGTATTCTATACTCTTTGTTTTGAGTCAGTCTTTTTTCCTGAAGCTTTCCCAGTGACCATTCTCAAGAAGTACTTATGGTTAAAGAATACCCTCATGGTCTTGCATGTGTAAAGCTGATTTTCTAAAACCCTGATAATTGAAGGACAGCTTGAATGAACATAAAATCCTTGGTCATGCTTTCTTTCATTGAGATTTTTGAAAATGTTTCTACATTGTTGCCTTGCTTACTATGTTTTTGAGAATCAGATGTCAGCTTATTTTGCTCATAACTTTGTAATATTTATCCTGCTGAATGTTTGCCTAGTTTTTTGAGTCTTTAAGCTGATATTTTTAAACAAATTAGGAAAACATTATTTATTTCAAAAATTTTTTAAACTCACTCTCCTTTCTTTCCTTCTGGGACTCCAATTACATGTGTTCCTGATTTGACATTTTCCCCCAGGTCACTATGGCTCTGTTTATTTCTTTTGTCATGAATTTCTCTCTATTCTACAAATTTCATAAGTTCTACTCTTTTACCTTCAAGTAACTGACCCTCTGTTTTCCTGTGCCCAGTTTTCTATTAAGCTCATTCAGTAAATTTCTAAATTTGATTATTTTTTCAGGTATTTTCCTTATTTTTTATAGTTTTAATTTTGTCATTAGTATTTATTTTCTCTTCACTCGTTATGGCTGTATTGTAAAACCCTGTATATGTCCAAAATAGTTTAATTTAAAGCCCTTATATCCTAATTTTGTCATTTCAGGCATCTTGATACTAGCTTTAACTACCTTTTCTTTACTATTTTACTATTTCTTCACATGTGGAGAACTTATGTATTTATTTATTTTGCTTTTTAGGGCCGCAACTGTGGCATATGGAGGTTCTCAGGCTAGGGGTCAAATTGGAGCTACAGCTGCAGGCCTACACCACAGCCACAGCAACACAGGATCCGAGCCACATCTGTAACCTACACCACAGCTCAAGGCAACACCAGATCCTTAACCCTCTGAGCAAGGCCAGGGATCGAACCCACAACCTCATAGTTCCTAGTTGGATTCGTTTCTGCTGAGCCGTGATGGGAACTCCTAAATTTTATAGTTAGTAACTAGGTATTGTTGCTGATATATTTTTTATTGTAGAAAATGTTGATTCTGTCCTCTGTATTTGAAGAATACTGACGCTTCTTCTAGGAGATAGTAAAGTCGAAATTCTCCCCCCTCTCCCCTATATTGGAAAGTAACTAAAATTTCTGATTAGTTATTTCAGACTTCCAGCTGTGACGTTGTAGTCTTGCTCATTCAAATGCAGTTCAGCTATTAAAGAGATTTGAATGAAGTTTATATGAACATTTTGGGACTCTCCACTCAGTGGCTCCCTCCCCTGTGATTTCCCCACTAAATTTGCAGCTATCTCAGCAGCCCCAACCTCTGTCCTCAGTCCACCCACACCAATATAACTGCAGCTCTCTGCTTATCATATGGACTTTCTGTGTAGCATGAACTGAGGTTTGCCTTTAGACTAAAAACCATGTGAATGTGAATCTCCCTCCCTTTAGTTCCTCCCATTCAAAGGTTGAACCCTCTCCATTTTCTTCCTGTTTTTAATGTTTTCATGGGCCTTGTGTTTTGCATAATAGTCCTACCAAATGTCCACATTCTAATAACTGGAACCTGGAACATAGGAAAGGAGAATTAAGGATATACATGGATTTAAGGTTGTTAGTCAGCTGACCTTGAGATGAGATTATCCTGGTGGGCCTAGTATATCCACAAGAGTCCCTTTAAGTGGAAGAACAAAGCAAAGGAACCATAATCAGGGAGATAATATCTTTAGAAACATTCACCCAAACACTGATGGCTTTGAAGATACAAGAAAGTCATGAGCCATGGAATTTGGGCAGCCTCCAGAAGCTGAAATAGGCCAGGAAATGGAATTCTCTCTTAGAGCCTACAGAAAGGAACCCAACCCTGATCTCCAAAAGTATAAGAAAAATATATTTCTAACATTTTAAACAATATTTTACACTATTCATAATTACTGACTCTTTGCTGATTAGTGTGATAAAAGCGCTTCTGCCAGAAGCAGAAACTTGGGGCTTTAAATGATTGATTTCATGTATATATTCATGAATTAACGCTTATTTTCAAAGAATCATCTCCCAAATCATTCAAAATCATATAATATGTAAAATATTAGCAGAGGTTCTATTTCCCTTTTTTTTTCCTTTACACCTTAACTTGCTTGTGTAAGAAAATGAATTCAGTGAAAATGACCACAGGACTTCAAGTCAGAATTTCGAGTATGTTCTAACTCTCTTAGTTCCCTCTTCCTTAGAATGGGAAAAATAATACTTTCAATTAATTAATCGTGAACACAAAAGAGATACTGAATGTGAAAGTTATACAAAGCACTGTACAGATATAAGGCATGATTGATGTGGTAAGTTTGTGGCCTGTGAGTTAGAAGATAAAGCTATACAAAATATTGATGTGAAGAAATACAAAGAAATTAGGAGAACTGAATTAATTTTAACAAAAATAAAAACATCATGGATATTTCATAGTGCAAAATATAGTTTTCAATTTAAACCCCCAAGCAAAGGCCAAGGATGTCTATCTAGGCAGCAAACAGAAACATGAACCAGTCCTAAAATATCAATTTTGTTAAACCCGGAACAATACTATCATTTCTTTAAAATCATAAAGCTACATAAATCACTTACCTATCTCCTAAATTTTCCATAATGTCTCGATATATTGCTTTGCATTTCATTATTCCTAACTTGTATACTCATTGCTAAATGGATCACTGTCAAACTTGTCTAACTGGATCACTAGAATGCAAGTCCCTTGGTAGGCAAATTACCCTTTATCTTACACTACAATGAACTACACTAGTATATATATAAACTAGTAAATATATTCTATCTCTATTTGTGTGTGTGCATATATATATATATGAATACACATATAGAATTAGATATTGATGCAAAATGTATATATTCTGTAGCTATACATCTACATATATTCTATAATGTTCTTTATATATCACTCTATAATATACACCTTCTCTCTATATATTGTTTGTAATTTATAATCTGTATTTTTATAATATGATCATATATGTAATATAATTTGTATATATTTCTATAAATATTTATTTTGTATATGAATTATATATTTTCACTAAAATGTATATCATATATAATGTATATATTCTGTATGTATATGTATATATGTATATATACACACATATAGTTACACACAGATTGCTTCTTTCACCTCTCTTTAATAACAGACATTTGGCTCTACCTTGGAAATTCAAACTTCCCTGCAGTTTTTCAGAGGTTACTCATTTTACAAGGTCCTGCAGCTATAAGAGTCAGCAATATTTTCACTTCTCGTTGTTAATTTCAGTCCAAATATTCTCTTTGTGTAAAACATTTTCATTGGAGTCCATTTTCTTTGCTATACTACACTTTAGCCTCTATGATTTAGTTATTTGCAGATATTCTCCAGGACAGCCTTCTTATATTCATTGAAACCTTTATTACTTACTTTACAACTCTCTGTAGTTCCATCATTTACAAAGTTGTTAATACCAAAATTGGATGACCCACACCTAGTACTTCATTCCCTTCATGTCTTAAATTCCAATGACCTCATTTCATTTCAGCCATCCACTCCCCAAGTTCATAATGTACCTTTATTACTTTTTAGTCACCCACTGTGTTAGTCTAGATTCTCAAAAAGGCAGATGCTAATATGGAATAAATGTGCAAGAGTTTTATTAGGGGACATGCCTGTATGAAAGTAAATATGGAAGGGATGGGGAATCAAGAAAGGTGTCAAATTCTATGCCGAGTTGAACCTCAGTTAAAGGATACATGGAAAGGAGGTTGATTGAAAGTGACTTAGGTTGCACTGCATTCTAAGGTTTGGCAGAGCCATGAGCTCCTTGAACCAAGGTCAGCTAATACAAAAGCCATATCTTCTAGGAAAATGCCGCCTTAGTGTCTTCCTTACTATTCAAACCCTTGGAGAAGTCCACTGGGAGTGGGCCTTGGTACACACACAAGGATGGATTCAGACAGAGTGCAGCAGCAGTGGTGGGAAGTCTGCAAGGTACATTCCTTTTTTTTTTTTTTTTTTTTTGCTTTTTAGGGCACCCATGACATATGTAGGTTCCCAGGCTAGAGGCCCAATCAGACTACAGCTGCTGGCCTACACCATAGCCACAGTAACATCGGATCCGAGCTGTGTGTCTGTGACCTACACCATAGCTCACAGCAACACCGGATCCTTAACCCACTGAGTGAGACGGGGATCAAACAGGCAACCTCATGGTTCCTTGTCGGATTTGTGTCTGCTGAGTCACAACGGGAACTCCAAGGTACATTCTTATGGTTGCCACTATCTACCCAATGCAGATCCAGTTTTCCACAAGGTTTGCGGGGAGGCCCTGTGTAGTTCCCAGGGACATTTCCTTCTGAGGCAAAGCCCAGGAGAAAGTGGTTTGTGGGAGGGACTCCAGCCCCAGTCATGGCGGTTGGTCTTCGGACCATGCCAGCTGGCCCTCTCTCTCCCCCAGCTGCATTCTAGATTGACCTCACCCCCCGCTGTCCCCTCAGAAGGCCTCGGTCCTTCCCTAGTCGTGTACCCCAGTCTTCCTTCCTCAGAGCCGAGACCCTCCCTGTCTGGGATGGCCGCCCTTCTCCTTGCACAGTGACAGTGGCTGAAGGGAGCACCAGGAGGTCCCCATGTGGCTCACCTGCGATCCACACTGGATCCCTGAGCCTTGCCAGGACAGTGACACCTCCTCTCCCATTCTGGTCCCTGGGCACAAGGAATCTAAAGTGCCCTGGCATCAACTCTGACTTGTAGTTTGATGGGACCCTTCCTGTATCCACCGGCTAGAGTGTGCCCTCCTTTGTGAAACAGGACCTCTAAACTTGCAGTGCCCTGAGGTGAGGGGACAGAAAGTGTAAGTCCCCTGGTAGGTCATTAGGACCCAAGGTATTTGTATGCCACTCCTGCTTCTAGCCTGTGATTCCCAGACCCATGTGTCCTTAATGTTGGGGTGTGACGCTATATAGATAAAGGCCTGAGATTTGAACAAACACGCTGGAACATCAAGTTCTGCTCTGTGTTCAGCATGTTTCTCCCAAACTAACACTTCTGTCGTACCTCTCAAAGCCCTTCCCAGTGTTCTTAGAGATCAGCGGCCTCTGTCTGGTTTGGTCTGTCCTATGGCCAGTGGACCCCCTGGGCACTGGCGTACTCTTGCACTTCCTTTGCTGTGAGGGGCTGTCTGGTCAATGCTGTGCTGCGAGAGGTATCAGGCCTGTGGACCAGCAATGCCATAAGCCCACAGAGAGTGGTGCTGGCTGAGGCTTTGCAAGCAGGAAAGACAGACTCTTGCCTGGGTAACTACCTATCCCTGTGAAGATGAACTGCTGGCCCTCTTAGGGCTCCATGTAGTCAACTTGGCCAGTAGCTATGCTCAAGGAATACTGCTATACTGAAGGCTCAGTATTGGTCTCTGAGAAGCAGCCGTTACTAGCAGTAGCCCACCCTAAAGTTTAAGGGGTAGCTTCGTTTCAGCCACCACGGACACTCTGTCCTTGTACCAGTTGTGCCTATGTGGGAATGTCCAATCATGAAGGCTGACTAAGGTCAACTGGCTGAGTTATTTTGTCCACTTGGTTGTACAGTGTTTCTTCCAAGGTAGATGATTTTTGGTGGGTGTTGAATTGTGACACAAATATCTTCATATTTCGTCCTCATTCACAAATGCCCATCCACATGCCTCCACCACTAAACTCCTTGCCTTATATATCTGTCTTTCTTCTTCCAGGCCTCCAAACTTATCACTATATCTCAGGCATAATTAGTATGCTCTAACAGTGATATCATAAATGACACAGCAGCTACAATCAGGGCTTATACTTCCTCAGGTTTTTGGTAATCTACAGTTGCTCTCCAGTATCTGTTAATTTTCCACAGGAACTTACTAAGTAAATTAATTGTAGATATGCTAGGAACCACTACTTCAATATCTTTTATGCCTTAATAATTGTTATAATCTCTATCACCAATACTATGCATGTATATATCTATTAAATTTAATTTCTTGTCTGATGTGGATGGGGAACATTTTAAGTGGTTCCTACTTGGCCTTTCATACTCTGTTACCCAAGCCAGGGACCCAATGCAGGGTTTACTTGAAATTCCAGGTATATCCATCCTAATTATACTCTTAGCATCTGGGTAAACAACCACTGGGCCTACTGTGACCCAGACTTTAGCCAGAACCCTATTACTTGGTCTCCGTGGGGCCCTACCACACAGAAGAGCTGCAATGATTCTTTGGGCCTCTTGGGTATCAATATCAACTTACATTCTGTGTCTAACAGTTCTTGAAATGTTTGGTTATTCTCATTTTATCAGTCACTTGAGTAAATGGCCATAGGTCCCTTGGTGCAAGGACAAGGGGGATTTCAGAGAATATATTTGCTGTGGTGTTACAGAGTCCTTTCCCCTAGAGACTCAAAAACCTCTTTAGTCAATGGATTCTAGATTTGATAATTCTCTCAGATCTGGGAACTGACATAGAGATTGTGACTTTTTTTATTACAGTTACTTCTCTCAGCCTTCTCCTTCTTCATTCTTACTCATTTTCTTTTTTGGGGGGGCAGGGGTTGTAGATATTATGCAGCACCATTGTTGTTCACCCTCTATTTTGTCCTGGTTGCACCACGCTCAATTTACTATCTCTACAGATACCTGTGGGATGAATCCTTTCAGATAATTCTCAAATCTTGCTGATCATTGTGCTAAGTGTGAACTTTTACTTCTGGTATTTAAGCACTGTCACTGATCTTCTATTATATAATGGTCCCATCATCACCATGGCCATTATTGAGTCTAGCTCTTAAGTGCCTTTCTTAATATTACCCCCAACTTAATGATGAAAGCCACCACTGAGACACTTAGTGATGTCTATGCCCCTGCCACCAACACAGTCTTGATGAATTGTGCATACTCTGACTCCTCCCACAGAATATAAATAGGTTATGGGGGGTTGGCCTTAATATATGCATTTTAGGATATCCACTTCCGTAAGTCTCGTTTGCCATCTTTCAGGGAAATGTATACATATCTCCTTTGTTGAACACTGGCCATCATTCTTTCAAGGCTTCTAAGACCCATCATAATAGCAAGTTTGCCCTATTCCATGGAGTCCTTGCCATGATGTTAAATCGCATTCCCCAAGAAAATATACCCAAGTCAGTGAATTCTTCCTTACCCAGCCTTATTTCTGACCCCATGAGGAACCTTCATAAACCAATCCCTGAGTCCTCCCCTGGTTCCTGTTGGAATGTGCTGGATAGCTCTTGCCATTTTTAAATCTCTTATTTCCCTTCTTAGCCCCAGCTAGTCCACAGCCAGATGATGCTGGAATTTGAAACTAGGTATAAGCCTGGTGGCCAGGCGAGTCAATGGGAGAAACTTCTAAAGAGGCATCAGTTTCACTGAGAGAGAGAGAGAGGCTTCTGCAGCTTCTTGAATTATAGAAGAAGTGCTATCTCTTACGTGAGAAGTGCAGGCCACCTATACCTGCTTAATGTGTCTGTATGTGTGGAGTGTGGGAGGGCTGTAAAGTCAATATACTCACGATGGCCAAGCAGATGGGTCCTTTCAAGTTTTCAGGATACTTGCTTTTCTTTACCAGGATCCTGACCTTCACATAGCAGACCTGCTTTGGTGTCTCTGGAGTTCTACAACTCTCACAATTAGTTCTTCAGCCTGCTGGTTGATTGTGTCTGGCCTTCTGCTCAGGTGATAAGGGCCTTTTCATATGCTACCACTAAGGCCCTCTGGTTCTTGCATTTGGCTATTAACTGCTTGTTAACAGCTCTAAGTCTCTCATTACCTGCATGCAGTGTGTCAACACAACATTACCCAGCCAACTCTGTCGTCTCTGTAGGCACTCTTCTCGTCATGTAGTCAGATGCCTGCTTCACTGCACCTGCCACAACATTTCCCTCCACTGAGTTATTTCCAAGGTTACCAGAGTATTGAAATACTTAGTAATGGAATAACTTTTCTAAACCAAGGACTATCCATGGTACCAATTAAAATTTTGTCCTTTTCAACTCTAGTGTGTGCTGGGAAGGGGTGGAGATGGAACAGTGTATGAATCAGTTAGAAATCCCTATCTTACTATTGATTTTGGACCATTCTGGAAACCATTTATTTTAGCCAAGGTACTCCAAGAAGCAGATAATAAGAAAAGATTAAATGTTCTAGGATTTGATCTAGGGAAATGCTGGTGAAAAGAAATATGGAAGGAGCTGGGGACGATGGAAGAGGTATTAGCTCTCTTAGCCTGAGATGAAGAAAAGGAGAGATGGTTGAGTGCAAGCCCTTGAACCAAAGTAGACCAACCAAGTGGTCCTCTGTTTCCCAGGAACTTAACTCACCTCAGTATCATTCAGTCATTGGTGTGGAGCATGTATTGGAGGTATGGTCTCAGCACAAAGTTTAGATGGATTTCAGGGTAAAGCAGAAGCTAAGGCCTTCGGTAAATTATGTCCTATCATAAAATGAAGTTCAATAGGAAAATTCTCATTGCAGACACACCCAGAAATACCCAGTCCCCTCAAATCTTAAAATTTAAAATGATGAGTGATCATATAGTTTACTGTCTAAACCAGACACTCTTGAGAATGAAAGGGAAGGGGGTCTGCTGGGAATTACACTAGGACTGTTCCAGGCACACTGTATCGTCAATTATCATTTGTTTTCAGAGTCCTTTTCTATGATTTTAGCTTTGTCATTTTCTCGAATCTTACCATTAGAGTTCTTAAACCTTACTGATTTCTCCCAAACTATTCAATTCCCTCAACTGATCTTTACTTGAACTTACCAGTCAAAACTATACTTCACGGTCTGTCCATTAAGTGATTTTCTTTTTTACTACTAAACTCTTTTGTCCTTTTACCCTTAATCCACAATCATACAGAAAAATTCTCTGATTCCATTGAAATAGTTACTAAGAAATGCTGGTCGAAGTTAGACTACAGTGCACAGTTATATCATTACAAATTTATGACCTTCAAAATCATCTTTAACATCAATCAGAATAGCTCCTGTTTCACCAAGAAAAGCCATTTAGCAAGATCCCCCTGTAACATACTCAATGCTCTCTTCAAATATTTTCATACTAGTAGCAACCATATTTGACTCCTTCCCTTTGGTCTCAAAGGTTTCCCTTCCTCTGGTAGAGTGCTGAAGCCCAGTCCTAGAATTTTATTCCATAGCTCATTTTCTGTTCTTTATTGTCAACCTCCTACATGCTTCTAAATTTCCCCTTAACATATAAGCATTGTTGTGTCTCTCTAATCCAAACAATGAAAGAAAATCTATCTGACCCTGAATCTTTTAGCTCTCACATTTTCACTCTCTTTCTCTTCACAGATACATTCCTAGAAAGTCTCTGTAAATGCAGTTTTAACTGCTTCCATTTCAGTCTCCAGCTCATTGAAACCTAACCCCTTTACTCCATCATTCCATTGCATTTATTTTACTAAGGTCACTGTGCCAGATTCAATGGCTGTAATATTTTTTCACCTTGATCCATTAAGAGGTGATTTTTTTCCACCTCTTTGATCTGTGCTGGCAATATGACTTTCTTTGACCAAGAAATTGTGGCAGAAGTGACAAGCTGCCTCATGAGGCCTTGCAGCTCCCATTGTAGCACTTTTTGAATGCTTCCATAATGGAAAATAAGCCTGAGCTAGCCCGATGGAAAGGCCGCATGGAAGACAACCAAAGCTTCTTGACAACAACCTGAAAACCACCAAGTGTGTAGGTGAGGCTGTCTTACACAAAATAGCCCCTTGCTAGTCTCCCAGTTGACTGCTGCCAAATGAGTGTGTGCCAAGTGAGACCAGCAGAAGAATCATACATCTGAACTAAGCCCAGATTGCTGACTTTCAGGACCATGATTTCATAAATGATTCTTATTTGGGACAATTAATTCTCAGGGTAATTGGTTACACACCAAGAATTAATTAAAACAAAGCCAATGATCTCACATGCAAAACATTACATGTATTATTTAATTTAAATCTTAAGATAATTCTGAGAAGTAAGTGCTATATTCTTTGCTTTTAATTATTAACTATTGGAGCTCAAAGGAGTGAGTGGTTTGAATAAAGTATCACGGCTTCGACGGAAGAGCCAGAAATCTTTCATCAAATACTACACTCAACTTAAACTCTCAGTAGAACCTACAAATTATGACCACTCCATTTTTCTTCAAACTTAACTCTGTTGGAAACCACAGTTGTTAGACATTAATTGTATTTACTTTTATATTGCTGTTTACCGTGTGGATAATTTAAATGGTTTTCTTTGCCACTCATTAAACACAGAGTGAAAAAATTCCTTGCTCATCTAAAATCTAATTGCATTGTCTGAATAACAGTCTTCACTTCCAAATATCGAGTTTGAGTGAAATTATTTTGTGATGGGTTCTCTGGAGATGTATAGAGTTATATTATATATACATATATAAAAATGTATATATATGCATACATAAAATATTAAATCTTTTCCATATACACTCTGGTTATAGTATCTAATTTTTTAAAAGTCACGTTAGTCCATAACAAAAATCAAATATTTAATCTGGGTTGGCAGTTTTGTTTTGTTTTCTTTTCTTTTAGTTTACTCCAATAACCATTAGCAAAGATTGTAGTATGCTAGGACATCACAGCACTCATGTAGTCTCTCCAGATTTCATTCGATCTCCTCAACTACTTTGAGATACCTGACTATTCACTTTAATCCAAAGTACTAAAGCTTTTGGAATTTATTTGAAGATAAATGATTCAGAATATAATTAGTGCTTAGAGTAGTACAATCAATACTTTTGACAATGCCAAGAATATTTAGCAAGAAATGGTGTTTTCTCCTTATTTATTACCATTCAGACTTCAGTCTTGGTCTCAGAAAAAAATGCCACTTAGAAAATGACAAGATCAGGAGTTCCCATCGTGGCTCAGTGGTTAACGAATCCGACTAAGAACCATGAGGTTGCGGGTTCGATCCCTGGCCTTGCTCAATGGGTTAAGGATCTGGCATTGCCGTGAGCTGTGGTGTAGGTTGCAGAGGCGGCTCGGATCCTGTGCTGCTGTGGCTCTGGTGCAGGCCGGTGGCTACAGCTCCGATTGGACCCCTAGCCTGGCAATCTCCATATGCCGCGGGTGCGGCCCTAGATAAGGCAAAAAGACAAAAAAAAAGAGGAAAATGACAAGATCAGAGTTCCCATTGTAGCTCAGCACTAACGAACCTGAACCCAACTAGTATCCATGAGGACGCGGGTTTGATCCCTGGCCTCTCTCAGTGGGTTAAGGATTTGGCATTGCCATGAGCTGCAGAGTAGGTCACAGAGTCAGCTCAGATCTGGCATTGCTGTGGCTGTGGCAATGGCTGGCAGCTGCAGCTCCAATTTGACCCCTAGCCTGGGAACTTCCATATGCCATAGGGGCAGCCCTTAAAAAAACGAAAAAAAAATGATACGATCAATTATCTTCACAGATATCCCTAGGAATATGCTTAAAATGCCCTCTTCTTGTCTTTTATTTAGCAAAGACTTATTTAAGTTAGAGCCCAAATAGCCTCTCCCTTGTGATATAAAGTCAGCCTTGACCATGTGTGAGGCACTATTTTAAGTGAAGATGGAGAATTTAGTGAGGGGAAAGACATGACTTTATTTATATTGAGAAACTATTATTTTGAGTGCTGTGTGGAAACACAAAATGGAAGCAGAAGGAACAGTTTAGACGTTACTATAATAGTCAGAGCCAGGGAGAATGGTGGCCTGTGTACTAAAGGAGGGAAAGAGTAGACAAAAGATTTAAGATATTTCCAAGATACAGCAGACAATACAGGTTGAGTGAGGTAAATGTAAGGTTGAGGGAGAGAGAACTCAAGAGTAACTCCCATAGTTTACTTGACCATCTGGGTAAATGATATGGCATTTCCTGAAATGAGGAAAGACTGAGAGGGAGGCAGCTTGGGAGTGGGATTTAATTACTTTGAACTTCCAGAGTTAGACATGCTTATTGGGGATCCACGCACGGTACACACACACAAAGACACAGACAGAAACGCACACACACATGCACACAGAAAAGTTCATAAGAAATGTTGAGTTCCATTTGATCCAGCAATCCCACTCCTGGACATCTATCCTGAGGAAACCATGACTCGAAAAGACACATGTACTCCAGTGTTCACTGCAGCACTCTATGCAATAGCCAGGTCATGGAAACAACCTAAATGCCCATCGACAGAGGAGTGGATAGGGAAGATATGGTACATACACACAATGGAATATTACTCAGCCATTAAAAGGAACAAATTACCAACATTTATAGCAACATGGATGGACCTAGAAATTATCATGTGAAGTGAAACCAGTCAGACAATTAGGCAGCAACACCCAATGCTGCCACTTACGTGTGGAAACTAAAAAGACACAATGAACCTCTTTGCAGAATAGACAATGATTCACAGACTTTGGAAAACCTTGGTTTTTCAAATAAGACAATCTGGGGGGTGGGGGATACACTGTGGGTTTGGGATACAAAATATGTAAAATTGACTTGTGATGATTTATGTACACCTATAATTGAAATAAAATTCATTAAGAAAAAAAATAATAAAAAAATAAAGAAAGAAAATAAAGAAATGTTGAGTTCAAAGAACTGAAAGGCAAAGTTATTGACTATGCATGTAGAACCCACCAAGATCCGTGGCAAGAGAAGAGTTCTGGAGAAAACAGTGTACTCCAGGCTAAAATTATCAGTGGATAAAGTTGAATGAACATGAATTCAGAAGATAACAATGACAAGGAAGAATATCGTCTTACCATCTGAGGTCATGCCCTTTAATAGAGCAGGAGGTTTTAATGTAAGTATTCACACAATGAAGAAGTAAGAATCCATAGCAATTGTCTAGAATTAAAGACATTAGGTAGTAAAGAGGCCACCTACCCTAACTCCTGATCAGGATTAGGCATATAGATATAAGATTTTTTGAAAAAGTGAGAGAAAGGATAATAGACATCATTTGGCTAGAGTACAAGAAGTCCTATTATAGACAGACATAAAGCTGAACTGAATTCCTAACATCTTTGGAGCAGTCATATTCAGAAATCAGCCACCAGTCCCAGACAATAAATGAAAACAGAGGCATCCTCCAGAAAACAGATACTCAATTCTGTGGAAGTTAGGATTACATTTACAGTATCTGCTATGTGCAGACTCCTAAGTCAACATTTAACATTAGAAAAAATTCAGAATCACAATGGAACATGAACTGATTTAAAGAAAAGTCAAAATGCATTAGGGAGAAAAGAAACATGATGGGAAACAGTTAACTTACAGTTGGCAAGGTAAAAAGGAAATCCATACCCAAGTATTTAGAGATAATAGAACAAACTGAAAGGGAATTAAAATAGGTATATTAAGACATTTCAAAGAAACCAGCTACGAAAAGAATGAGGGATTATGAAATGAGAAAATAATATTTTGCAAAGACAAAAGAGAAATATTAGAAAAGCAAAACAGACTATACACAACTAAAATGAGGATTGTTAAATTAAAAAAAAAAAAACTGTCAAGAAACCACAAAATAGTCAGCACAGTTATATAGAGTTGAAAATAGTAAAATGAAGTTAAAGAAAAAAAAGATAGAACTAAAAGGCTTGATGGAACATATTTGTGCAATATATATATATATGTATATCCTATACGTTTCTATGTGTATATAATCTATATATGTAAATGTATTGTATATATACATATATATTATACCCAAAATATAGAAAATAGATTTCCTTTTCAAGAATAAGGGAAATATGGATGTGCACTTCTATGTCTGTGTATATTTATGTGCATGTGTACTGCATTGATATACAATATAAAAAGACCACTTATTAGGTCTCAAAGCATACCTTATGAAGTACTGAAACATTAATATCATACATATCATGTTTGAAAAAGGAAGGAAAACTCATTTCAAGAGTCAAGTATAACCTAAACTCCAAAAGTAATTACAAGAAAATAAATTTTCAGGCTGAAATCACTTATTAATATAAAGATTGTAATTGAAATGAGAGCAAATCAAATCTAACAATTTAAAAACTGCCTTCATACAATCACAGCAAGGATGATTGAACATCAGAAACTCTACCAGTGAAATTCACCATATATGTTGACGGACACTAAAAACGCAGTTCTAAGCATCATACCTACAAGTAAGGGTGTAATATAAGCAAAACACTTCTGAAAACAAAAACAAAGTAGAAAACATTTTATCAACTGTCAAAACTTATTTCGAAGTTTTATTTGTGCAAAGATAGATTTTTAAATTGAAGGGAACAGAAAGTTCCAATTCATACAAATAAGGTAGCATATGATTGTGTTGGCATTACAAACCACAGTAGAAAAAAATGAATTATTCAATATAGAATTTGGGGACAAGCAGCTTCCATATGAAAAAGTTGTACACGCTACTATGCACAAAAATAAATTAAAAACGAGTTTTAGAAATAAACACGGGAAACAAAACTTTAAAGGTATTAGAGATATTATAATAGATTGTTTTCATGTCTTCAAGATAGAAAAGTGTTTTTTTTTCTTTGTCTTTTTGTCTTTTTAGGGCTGCACCTGCAGCATATGGAGGTTCCCAGGCTAGGGGTCGAATCTGAGCTTTAGCAACTGGCCTATGCCAGAGCCACAGCAATGCAGGATCCGAGCTGCGTCTACAACGTACACCACAGCCCGAAGTAATGCTGCATCCTTAACCCACTGAGCAAGGCCAGGGATTGAACCCGTGTCCTCATGGATACTAGTTGGGTTCATTAACTGCTGAGCCATGACAGGAAATCCAGAAAAGTGTTTTTTTAAATACTACAGACAACATACAAAAATAATAACGAGATTTTTTTGGAATTAAGTAAAACTCATATTTTAAAAGTAAAATATCTTAAAAATCATACACAGACTATGAGAAAAACTTTGTAAACACAAATAGAAAAATAATTAATACCCAGGATATATAATTTATCAAAAACAACAACAAATGAACAGCATAGAAAAAAATGAACCAAAATAATGAAGTCAATTCCCTGAAGGGAAAACTGAATTGTCAATATTCCTATGAGAAGGTGCTCATCTTAATTGGCAATCACAGAAGTGTAAATGAAATCATCAATAAAGCATTTCATATCCAATGGATTGTCAAAAATACTACGTATCTCATGTACTGCTATATGAAGAATAAACTGGCTCACTATTTCAAGCACTTAAGAATCCAAATTAAGAGCAATTCCACTCCTGGGCATATATCCAAAGAAAACCATAATTCAAAAAGATACATGCACTCCAATGTTCACTGCAGCACAATTTACAATAGCAAAGACACAGAAACAACCTAAATGTCCATCAACAGAGGAATGGATAAAGATGTGGTGCATATATACAATGAAATATTATCTGGCAACAAAAAAAGAATGAACTAATACCACTGACATCAACATGGATGGGCCTAGAGATTTAATTCTAAGTGAAATAAGACAGAGAAAGACAAATATCATATGATATCACTAATATGTGGAATCTAATAAAAATAATACAAAAGAATTTATTCACAAAACAGAAACAGACTCAAAGATTTTGAAACCAAACTTATGGTTACCAAAGGGAAAGCACTGAGGAGAGGGATAAACTGGGAGTTTGGGACTAACATATACAAATTACTATATATAAAATCAACAAGTAACATGGACCTACTGTATAGCACAGGGAAATTTATTCAATACTCTGTGATAGCCTATATGGGGAAAGTTCATTGTAGGAGTAAAGTCTTTCAGCAAGTGAGAAGAGATAGAATTCAGTGCCAATTATAACAGTAAAATAAAGAGTTTATCCACAGAAACAGGAAGAAAGGCAGAGTACATACTTAAGGCATAGACCTGACAGGTAGGTAGATGTGATAAGATGAGCCTGTGGAGTTTCTCTTTGGATTGATTTTATTCTTCCAATGATATAAGAAACATCATTAGATGAGAGTGGAAATGGGAGAGCAGAAAGGAAAGGTACGAGACAGTTAGTTGGAGAGTAAAAGGATGGACTAGGAAAATATTAAGTTTGTCAGATACACTGAAGGATCTGCTTAGAGTTACTGATCATGAATTTAAAAGGAGAAGAGACAACACAATTTGGGAAATTTTTCCAGCTAAATTCAACTGTACAGGTGTAAGTGAGGAGTGTGAAAGACATGTCATTATATTCACAGTTGGGGTTTTGCTAGAAGAGGAAAATGAGGTGTGAAAGCGTCCAAACAGCTGAGGGTTGAGGCAAAGGAGTGATCAAGATGGTCTATGGTATTTAAGCTAGGTAAGAAAGAAAGAGAGGGAAAGAAGGAGGTAAGGGGCAGTGAAACATGGTAGAATCATTGAACTGGAGGTTTCAAAGAGATTCACAACTCTGAGGAGCTGAAGAACTAGAAAAATGAACTGGAATGATAGGATGGGTGGTCAGAGAATGGGATGTTCAACCATGAAGGACTCAAGAAGTTGCAGTAATTTAACAATAGCAGATTCTAGGGTATGGCCATGGGAGTGGTGGTTATCGAGGAAAGGAGAATGGAAAAGACTATGGGAAGGGAGGAGGTAAAGGAGCCTAGAGAACACAATATTGAAAGTGTAATCTGAGTACATACGGAAATGATGAGTAATTATGACAGAAGAATTGAGTTGCAGAGGGTAACAGAGAGCAAGGATTGAAAATCTTAGGGAATCAGTGGGGCAAACCCTGGGGTTTCTAGATATAATCTTTGATATGACTTTTGATATTTATTGATATAATCTTACAAAATAATATTCAAATACACACACACATACACACTTTAGGGAGAAGAGAAGAAAGAATGTAGAGGGTAACTCCTTAACTTCAGCCCACCTTTATGATCTTTGTACTTACAAATAATTTTTATACAAAAAATAAGTAAACGGAAAAAATAAGAATCTTATGCAATCATGTAGAAACAAATGTACACATAAAATATTTTTTAACTTGGTAAATTGTGTTTTCTGTTTTTTTCTAATTTCAATTTTATTTTTTAATTATAGTTCATTTACAATGTTGTGCCAATTTCTGCTATACAACAAAATGACCCAGTCATTTACATATATATATATATATACACATATATATATATATATATATGTATATATATATACACACACATACACACACACACTCACACACACATATATTCTCTTTGTTATATTATCTTCCATCATGGTCTATCCCAACACACGCTCACACCGTGCACAAAAATAAACTCAAAATGGCTTAAAGACTTAAACAGAAGACAAGACACAATAAAACTCTTAGAAGAGAATATAGGCAAAACATTCTTTGATATAAACCGTACAAATGTTTTCTTATGTCAGTCTCCCAAGGCAATAGAAATAAAAACAAAAATAAGCAAATGGTTCCCTAATTTCTCTTTCTGATCTTTCATTGTTAGTATCTAGAAATGCAGTTGATTTCTGTGTATTAATTTTGTATCCTGAGACTTTGCCAAAGTCATTGATGAGCTCTAACAGTTTCCTGGTAGTCTTTAGGATTCTCAGGGTAGAGTATCATGTCATCTGCAAATAGCGATAGTTTTACTTCTTCCTTTCCAATTTGGATTCCTTTAATTTCTTTTACTTCTCTGATTGCTGTGGCTAGGACTGCCAAAAGTATGTTGAATAGTAGTGGTGAGAATAGGCATCCCTGTCTTGTTCCTGATCTCAGCGGGAATTCTTTTAAAGATCTAGATATAAGACCAGATACTACAAACTCTTAGAGGAAAACATAGGCCAAACACTCTCTGACATAAATGATAGCAACATCTTCTCAGATCCACCTGTCAGAGTAAGGACAATGAAAATAAAAATAAACAAATGGGACTTAATTAAACTTCAAAGTTTCTGCACAGCAAAGGAAACCCTAAACAAAACAAAAAGACAACACACAGCATGGGAGAAAACATTTGCAAAGGAATCGACTGGCAGGGGATTAATCTGCAAAATTTACAAACACCTCTTACAGCTCAATACCAAAAAAACAAACAACCCCATCAAAAAAATGGGCAGAAGATCTAAACAGACAATTCTCCAAAGAAGACATACAGATGGCCAAAAAACACACGAAAAGATGTTCAACATTGCTCCTTATTAGAGAAATGCAGATCAAAACGACTATGAGGTACCACCTTACACCTGCCAGAATGGCCATCATCAAAAGTCCACAAACAATAAGTGCTAGAGAGGGTGTGGAGAAAAAGGATCCCTATTACACCGTTGGTGGGAATGCAAATTGGTGCAACCACTGTGGAAAACAGTATGCAGATTCCTCAGAAAACTCAAAATAGAATAACCATTTGATCCAGCAATCCCACTCCTGGGCATCTATCCTGAGGAAACCATGACTCGAAAAGACACATGTACTCCAGTCTTCATTGCAGCACTCTGTACAATAGCCAGGTCATGGAAACAACCTAAATGCCCATCGACAGAGGAGTGGATAGGGAAGATATGGTACATACACACAATGGAATATAACTCAGCCATTAAAAGGAATGAAATAACAACATTTATAGCAACATGGATGGACCTAGAAATTATCATGCGAAGTGAAACCAGTCATACAATTAGACACCAACATCCAATGCTACCACTTATATGTGGAAACTAAAAAAAGGACACAATGAACTTCTTTGCAAAACAGATAATGACTCACAGACTTTGGAAAACCTATGGTTTCCAAATGAGACAATCTGGGGGGCTGGGGGGATGCACTGAGGGTTTGGGATGGAAATGCTATCAAATTGAGTTGTGATGATTTTTGTACACCTATAAATGTAATGAAATTCATTAAGTAATGGAAAAAAATAAGCAAGTGGGACCTAATCAAACTTACAAGCTTTTGTACAGCAAAGGCAACCATAAACAAAATGAAAAGGCAACCTGTGGAATGGGAGAAAATAGTTGCCAACAATATTTTTTTTTAATAGAAGAAGAATTCAAATAATTACAACAGCTTGTTTTCTGAGAAAACTGGTAATATCAGTAAGTCAATAGCTAACTCTGGAGGTGAAAGAAAAAGAGTTAAAGGGAAAAGATACCGATACAAAAAATAAGAACTGAGAATGGTGTAATTCAGGATAATATTGTTTTTTAATGTCTAGGAAATTATTAGTTACCAAATTGATCTCAGAACGGGTCAAAAGCTTTAAAATATCTATGATCATAAGAGAACTTTCTCACAGTTTCACTGTGCCTAGAATGTTCAACATGTAATTACAATATCATTTAAATTCTTCTGTGGCATAAACATAGCAGTAAAGCTTAAAAATTATATTTTTATGAAGATAGCATAATTTTATAGCAATACCCCCAAACACATGATAATAAAAAAGACCATACACATGACAATAAAAAAGACCATACTCATAAACAATAATCGAAAATCCTAAATAAAGTATGTACAAATAGAATTGAGCCACACATTAATTAATAATAAGTGCATAACAGGTACCATTTCTTGTTTGCAGTCCGCCAGGCACTTTTCTTAGAGCTTTGCATGCGTTAACACATCTACTTCTCACAACAGTTCTATGAGGTAAGTATCAGAATCAACTCCTTTTAATAGAGAAACAAGCACAGAAAAGTAAGGGAAAACAACTGCTTATTGGCAAAACCAGGACTCAAACCCGGGAAGTCTGCTTCAGAGCTCTTAATCATTGCAGTATATTGTCTTCTGAGAAAATAATTCACAATGAACAAATTAGGCTCTTGCCAGGATGTGAACAAGATACATTATTAAGAATTCTAGGAGTTCCCGTCGTGGCTCAGTGGTTAACGAATCCGACTAAGAACCATGAGGTTACAGGTTTGATCCCTGGCCTTGCTCAGTGGGTTAAGGATCCGGCGTTGCCGTGAGCTGTGGTGTAGGTTGCAGACGCGGCTCGGATCCCGCGTTGCTGTGGCTGTGGTGAAGGCCGGCGGCTACAGCTCCTGTTAGACCCCTAGCCTGGGAACCTCCATATGCCGCGGGTGCAGCCCTAGATAAGGCAAAAAGACAAAAAAAAAAAAAAAGAATTCTTACTAATTATATTATACATTATTAAGAATATCTAATAAATTTCTACCATTTCAATAGATAAAAGGAGAAAAACCACATATCAACTCTACAGTTGCATAAATGCTCTGGGGGAAAATAAAATATAAATATCTAAATACATTTCAATCATATAAAATATATTTTAAAAGAATGGAATAAATGGGTACTTCCTCAATACAGGTTTACCCATATCAAGCCAAAAAGCAAGATCAAGCTTAATGGAGAAACACAAAAATCATTCCTATTAAATGCAAAAGCAAAGGAAAAAAAATCCACCTTAAATCTGGCTATTTAATTTTGCTCTGAATGTAGTAGCCAATACAATGAGGCTAAGTGCGGAAATCAAAGAACAATCATTAATGAGAAAGCAAAATATTATCTGTTTATGGTAATATACACGTAAAATACACAAGGGAATCAATGGAAAGCTATTAAAGTCCTCCAATTTTAAAATAGCACAGTAAAGAGAATAGTTATCTCATTGTATTTCAAGTAATCTTACTCTTCAAAACAATAAGGAGAACCTTTAAAAATAATGCAAGCTTCATCTTCAACAAAATATGGAAATAGCTATAATCCCAAAGCATGGTATATGAAAAAAGACTTTCGAAGAGAGTCAAGTTCAAAAAAATAAGAGAAGACACTGAGCTAAGACTCTTGTGACTAAAGAGCTCAGGCCACTGATAAGCACAGTTCTAAGTGGCCACAACCAAAAGAACAAGGAAGCTACTCTGAACTCACCATGGCAAGGAGTTCTGAAAACTAGGGAGAGTGGGGCTAAAAGAAAGAAACAAGCAGGCAAGCCTGTTTGCAGAGTAGAGAAGTGAAGTGTCACATGAGTAGTTCTACCATGCTAATATCAGTCTATGGGGAGAACAAAAGACATAAGAATTCACTCAAACACAGAAATGAATCATAGGAGAGTTCTTGCCTGCTAGCCTGGAACATGGTCTTGGGCCCCCCTTCACATTAATGTACTACATTAGGAAGTTCAGGAAGAATTTACATAAAGATAAGTAATAATATTTTTTTTAATGTCTACATAGTGTCAGAAACCACATGATCATCTCAACAGATGCAGAAAAAGCATTTGACAAAGTCCAACATCCATTCATATTCAAAACTCTTACCAAAGTGAGTACAGAGGGAACATTCCTTAACATAACAAAAGCCATTTATAACAAACCCACAGCAAATATAATACTCAATGGAGAAAAGCTGAAAGCCTTCGCACTAAAATCTGGAACAGGACAAGGATGTTCACTATCTTCAACTATTATTCAACATAGTATTGGAAGTCCTAGCTACAGAAATCAGACAAACAGAAGAAATAAAAAGCATCCAAATAGGAAGAGAAAAAGTAAAACTGTCACTGTATGCAGATGACATGATACTATATATAGAAAACCCCAAGGACTCAACCCCAAAATTACTTGAACTGATCAACAAATTCAGCAAAGTAGCAGGATATAAGGTTAACCTTCAGAAATCAATCGCATTTCTGTATACTAACAATGAAATATTAGAAAAAGAATACCAAAATACTTTACCTTTCAAAATAGCACCCCAAAAAAATCAAATACCTGGGAATAAACCTGACCAAGGAGGTGAAAGACTTATATGCAGAGAACTACAAAACATTTATCAAGGAGATCAAAGAAGATACAAAGAAATGGAAAGATATTCCATGCTCATGGGCCAGAAAAATTAATATTGTAAAAATGGCGATACTACCCAAAGCACTTTGCAGATTCAATGCAATCCCTATCAAATTACCCATGACATTATTCACAGAACTAGAACAAACAATCCAAAAATTTATATGGAACAACAAAAGACCCAGAATCACCAAAGCAATTCTGAGAAACAAAAATCAAGCAGGAGGCATAACTCTCCCAGACTTCAGGCAATATTACAGAGCCATAGTAATCAAGACAGTGTGGTACCAGTACCAAAAGGGACATACGGACCAATGGAACAGAATAGAGGATGCAGAAATAAACCCAGACACCTACGGTCAATTGATCTTTGACAAAGGAGGCAAGAACATAAAATGGGAAAAAGACAGTCTGTTCAGTAAGTATTGCTGGGAAACTTGGACAGCTGCATGCAAATCAATGAAACTGGAACACACTCTCACACCATGCAAAAAAATAAACTCAAAATGGCTTAAGACTTAAATATAGACAAGACGCCATTAAACTCCTGGAAGAAAACATTGGCAAAACATTCTCTGACATCAACCTTACAAATGTTTTCTCAGGCCAGTCTCCCAAAGCAACAGAAACAAAAGCAAAGATCAACCAATGGGACCTAATCAAGCTGACAAGCTTTTGCACAGCAAAGGAAATCAAAAGGAAAACAAAAAGACAACTTACAGAATGGGATAAAATAGCGTCAAATGATGCAACTGACAAGGGCTTAACCTCTAAACTGTACAACTTATACAACTCAATAGCAAAAAGCCAACAGCCCAATTGAAAAATGGGCAAAGGACATGAATAGACATTTCTCCAAAAAAAATATGCAGATTCCCAAAAAGCACATGAAAAAATGCTCAACATCACTGATGATTAGAGAAATGCACATCAAAACTACCATGAGATACCACCTCAAACCAGTCAGAATGGCCATCTTTAACAAGTCCACAAAAAACAAATGCTGGAGGGGGTGGGGAGAAAAGGAAACCCTCCTGCACCGTTGGTGGGAATATAAGCTGGTACAACCACTATGGAAAACAGTATGGAGGTACCTTAGAAAATTATACATAGAACTACCATGTGACCCAGCAATCCCACTCTTGGGCATATACCTGGACAAAACTTTCCTTGAAAAAGACACTTGCACAGGCATGTTCATTGCAGCACTCTTCACAATAGCCAAGACATGGAAACAACCCAAATGTCCATTGACAGATGATTGGATTAGGAAGATGTGGTATATCTACATGATGGAATACTACTCAGCCACAAAAAAGAATAAAATAATGCCATTTGCAGCAACATGGGTGGAATTAGAGACCCTCATACTGAGTGAAGCAAGTCAGAAGGAGAAAGACAAATACCATATGATATCACTAATATCTGGAATCTAATATACTGCACAAATGAACTTTTCTACAGAAAAGAAAATCACGGACTTGGAGAACAGACTTGTGGTTGCCAAGAGGGTCGGGGAGGGAATGGGATGGTATAGGAGTCTGGGGTTAATAGGTGTAGACTCTTGCCTTTGGGATGGAAAAGCAAGGAGATCCTGCTGTTAGCACTGGAAATTATGTCTAATCACTTGTGATGAATCTATATATGTATATGTAACCGGGTCAGCATGCTGTGCAGTTGGAAAATTGACAAATCTGTAAATGAGCTATAATGGAAAAATTAAAAAATTGTTTTAAATTAAAAATAAAAAAATAAAATATCTACATAGGAAAAATAATCTATGTACTTTTTACCAAGCAATCAACTCCTGGGATTTATCTTATGGATGTAGACCCATAAACACAATGACACATTGGCAAGTGTTTTCAGAGCAGATAACAGGTTAAAGGACAATAAATTAGAGATTGATTAAATAATGGTATAATCAGATAATAGAATAAATAATTCCATATGTACTTATAGGAAAAAAATTTTTGAGTGAAAAATTCTGTGTACAATGGCTTGATTTAAATATATGTATATATGCATATATATGGCATTTACATATATATTTACATACACATATATGTATATATGTGTATATATGCTTATACATTCATTATGCATATATGTATGTGTATATATATTACATATATTATTTATTTCTATTGTCTATTAGAATATACATGGAAGGAGCTTCCGTCGTGGCTCAGTGGTTAACGAAACTGACTAGGAACCATGAGGTTGCGGGTTCGATCCCTGGCCTTGCTCAGTAGGTTAAGGATCTGGCGTTGCTGTGAGCTGTGGTGTAGGTTGCAGATGCGGCTCAGATCCCACATTGCTGTGGCTGTGGCGAAGGCCGGCAGCTACAGCTCCTGTTAGACCCCTAGCCTGGGAACCTCCATATGCCGTGGGTGCGGCTCTAGATAAGGCAAAAAGACAAAAAAAAAAAAAAAGAATATACCTGGAAGCATACACAAAAATTATCAAGATTTTTACATCTGGAGAGTGAAACAGAGAAACAGGGCCCGGGTCTCAAGGGACTGGTCATTTATATTACTGGTATACAATATTGTAACTTTGAAACTTTCTGCCATTTATATTTATTTCATATTTTAAAATGAAAATATTTAAACTTATAGACATAATTCAAAGATTTCATAATGTGACTAGCTATAAAATTAAAATATAAGAAGTAAGAATGTTTCAATATACAAAAAAGTTAGAGATGACTGCAATGGAGAGGTAAATTGGGAGTTTGAGATTAACAGATACACTCTACTGTACGTAAAATAGATAACCAACTAGGACCCACTGTATAGCACAGGAAGCCATACTCAATATTTTGTAATAACTTATAAGGGAAAATAATCTGAAAAAGAATATATATAAATGAATCACTTTGCTGTACACCTGAAACTAACATGTTATTATAAGCCAACTGTACTTTAATTAAAAAGTAAAAAGAAAAAGAAAAAAGAAAAACCCATATAACAAAAATCATTTAAAAAAATGGAAGACAGGGCCCATTTACAATGGAAATACAGAACATTAAAAAATATTCAGTACCAATATGAAGAAGAGATTGAATTACCAAATACCTCAGAAAAAACATGGATAAATAGGACAACATAATTTGACATTGCCAATAAAAGTGAACGGTATAAAGGCAACTAATTCTAAAGTTCACATAAAAACTAAATTTTTAAGACTGCCAGCTAAATTCTGAAAGACAATGAGAAAGAACTAGCCCTATCAAAATATGAAATATTATAAATATAATATTAAACCTGATTGACATTGGTACACTAGTAGAGTGATAGCACAAATGAACAGAATAAATCCAAAAAGAGATGCAAATAAAAATGTAAGTTATTATATAGTAAATGTAAAATTTTAAATTTGTAGGGTTTATTTATTAAATAGTGTTGGGAGAATGGGCTAGTTACCAAATATAAAGCTATATCCCTACCTCACTCAATATACCAAAATTTCCAATGAATCAAATGTTTAGAAAAAAATAAAAAGCATAATGCACCAGGAAAAATGTGATAATTATTTAAATGATATTATAATGTTTTTTTCTTCTAAGCAAAGCCAATGTCAGAGAAGTCATAAAAGAAAAAAACATGATACATTTAATTATGTAAAACTTGTTTCTTGCATAGGCAAAATAATTTTCCTGCATAGCAAAATATAATCAAGCAAAACCTCATTGTCAAACTGAGAAAAACATTTTCAGCACATATTGTTAAAGAACAAAACTTGTTTAAAAAACAGCATTTGTAACAACAAATAAGAAAAAATGGAAATCAAATTGACATGAAGAGATAATTTATACAAGAACAATAACTCTCATTAAATTAACTGCTCATAATTCAAGAAATGCAAATAAAATACTATTTTCTCCCATTAGACTGGCAAATATCAAAAGAGTAACATGGTAGGTAAGACTGCAGACTATTTTGATGACCATGTACTAGCAATTTTAGCTGGTGCAATCATGAAAATGTGTAAGTGTGTGGTTGTGGGTGCATACATGTTTTAAAATAAGAAAATAAAATGCCATCATTTTTTTACGATATGATTATTCACCTGGAAAAATCCGCAAGAATCAATGTATAAAATTAGATGTAATAAGAGTCCTGAAAATAAGCACAAAATGAGGGGAAACAGGCATGTATTAATGATAGGTAAACAGAGAGATAGATGATAGTTATAGATATATACAGATAAAGATATGCCCTTTGACCAATGACTCGGGAATCCTACTTCTGGAAATGAAATTGAATAGTCCACATAGATATTATCAGTTATGTGCAAATATTTATTCATAAAATATGCAATGCATTGATGTCTCTTGTAGGAAAAGATTAGAAACAACCTTAACACCATCATTAGGGAAATAGTTGAAAATGTTACCTTATTACACTGTGTAGTTGACTAAATAACGGGCCTCCATAATGTCCACTTCCTAATCCCCAGACTCTGCAAATAGACTATTATATCACAAAATTTTCTTTGAATATGACATTAAGGATTTTGAAAAGGGGAGATGACTCTAGATTATCCAAGTGGGTGTAATCTAATCTAAGCAGAGAGGGATACGACTACAGAAAATAAGGGTTAGAGTGATATGCTTTCAAGATGGAGAAAGGAACCATAAACAAAGGAATAAAGACAGTCACTAGAAGCTGAAAAAGACAAGGAAATTGATTTTCTCCATAGAGTTTCCAGAAAGAATTAACCCTGCCAACACCTTGAATTTAGCCCAGTGAAATTGATTTCACACTTATAACCCCCAACCCCCAGCACTATAAGAAAATAAATGTGTGTGGTTTTAAGCCATTAAGTTTTTGGTAATTTTTTACAGCAATAGAAAACTAATATGTACTAGATTACCAGCTGGGGCAGATAAATATGTATTGTTGTGATTTAGCTCCAAAACAGGCTCAGTAAGAGTAAGAAGTAAGAAGAACAAAGAAAAGCATTGTGTATATATTATGTAACATTTTTATAGAAGTGACTGCGTTTATATGTGCATAAATAAACATATGTACATACGTATAGGGTGTCTTTGGAAGAAAGCATGAAAAATGCAAACAGTGGTTATCCTGGAAGGTGAATTGGGAGGGCTAAGGTTAGGAGTTGAAGACTTATTTCCCCTGTGTACCTTTTTGTGCTATTTGATTTTTTTCCATATATACATATTAATTTTTTCAAAAATAAATAAGTGGGCTCAGTTTTTTTGCCTTTTTAATGATTTTCATTTTTTTCCATCACAGCTGATTTACAGTGTTCTGTCCATTTCTACTGTACAGCAAAGTGACCCAGTCATACATCTATACATACATTCTTTTTCTCACATTGTTCTCCATCATGTTCCATTACAAGTGATTGGATACAGTTCCCTGTGCTATACAGCAGGATCTCATTGTTATCCACTCCAAATGGAAAAGTTTGCATCTATTAACCCCAGACTCCTAGTCCATCCCACTCCCTCCTTCTCCCCCTTGGCAACCACAAGTCTGATCTCCAAGTCCATGAGTTCCTTTTCTGTGGAAAGGTTCATTTGTGCCATATATTAGATTCCAGATATAAGTGATATCATATGGTATTTGTCTTTCTCTTTCCAACTTACTTGACTTAGTATGAGAGTCTCTATTTCTATCCATGTTGCTGCAAATGGCATTATTTTGTTCCTTTTTATGGCTGAGTAGTATTCCATTATGTATATATACAACATCTTGATCCATTATCTGTCAATGGACATTTAGGTTGTTTACGTATTTTTAAATTGAAGATTATGAAAATGCCGTTAAATTTTTTATTGCAATATTATCAAATTTATAGATTAATGTGTGGAGGAATTGACATCTTTAGAACACTGACTCTTTTCCTCCAGAAATATATTTTATGTATTTATTCAAATGACATCTTAAATCCTTCAGCAAAATTTTTAGTTTTCTTCATCTGCAATTCTTATACCTTCTTGTAGGTTGTATTATTAGCTATTTATACATTTATTAAATTGTAACTGAAATTGAATCGTCATTAAAACTGTATTTCCTTCTAATTCTCTGTTTTTATTTATTTTGCTTCAATTATTTTTAGCTAGGGATTTTAGTGTGATGAGGAATGATACAGCAAGTCTTTTTCTGACATGAAAGCTAAAGTCTGTTGCTTTACATATGCTTATTATAGGTTTTTGGTAGGTAGGTTTTATAAATTTGTAGAATAGCTAATTTGCTTAGCATTTTTATGACAAACATCTGTTTGATTTACTGAATTCCTTTTTCTACTTTCATTTATAATATCATGTCGTTTTTCTCCTTTAATCTCAAAGGTGAATTAGTTAATTCGTTTTACATTACAGCATCTTTTAATTCCTGAAAAAAAAGCACTTAGTCATGATACACATATCATATACTACTGGGTTCAGTTTGTTAGTGTGTACTTTAAGACGTTTGCATCTATGTTTATAAATCTGCAATATTTCCTCCTCATACAAACCCTCATCAGATATAAGCCTTCTAGATTAGTAAAATAGGATTTCCTTTCTTTTATTTATTTTATTTAATGAAAATATCCTTCTTTAATTTTAACTGAAACAGTTGCAATAAAGATGGATTTTGTTGCTTAATTCATAGTTTCTAATTCTTCTTGAGCTGTTTTTCATACTTTACATGATGTATTTCAAATTTTCCCAAATTGATTAAGACAAAACTGTTCATGCTGTTTTTATTGTTTTAAAAAAATCTACTGTTCAGTTACATTTCTTCTCATTCCTAGAATTATTTTCTTCTGAAAATTTTTGCAAGAATTTGCCTGTTTTATTCATTTTTTAGGAGCTAGTGTTAGTGTGTTGAAGCTATTATTTATTTGCTATTTATTAATTCCCACTGTTAATGTTTCTCTATTTTTGTGAATTTCCTCTGAATTTCTTCTTCTAACCTCTAGAGTGAAACAAGTAGTCCATTAACATTTTTTTTTAACATTCTCTAGTAATATGTGAGGGTTCTAATTTGTCCACATCTTTATCACTATTTGTTATTGCTGTTTTTTTTAAATGTATTTTATTTTGCTTTTTTAGGGCCACACTTGTGGTATATGCAAGTTCCCATGCCAGGGGTCGAATAGGAGCTACAGCTGCTGGCCTATGCCACATCCATAGCAACGCCAGATCCAAGCCACATCTGCAACCTACACCACAGCTCATGAGTCCTTAACAACACCGGGTCCTTAACCCACTGAGAAAGGCCAGGGATTGAACCTGCATCCTCATGGATACCAGTCAGATTTGTTTCTGCTGCGCCACAATGGGAACTCCTAGCCCATTAATCTTGTATCTTTTTTTTTTTATTTTCTAATATATGCATGTTTTACACATACATTTTTTCCCCCGCTAAGTTCTATTTTGATTGCCTACCAGGAATTTTTGATATGTAAAATATCCTTTCTCAAAATTTTATCTTTATTCAATATCCTTAATGTGTAATATATTCCTTTCTCAATATTTTATAATTTCCATAGTAGTTTATATTTGATCCATTTTATATTACTGTTTCCAAAGTATTTATGTTTTTATTACACATAGAAGTATCCATTATTGATTTCTTATTTTATTAAACTGTACTGAGGGACTGTGGTCTGTATATTTTGGATTTTTTAATATTCGTTAAGAATTCCTTTGGGACATGGTAGACAATAAATGTTAATATTTCATACATGCTTAAAAAGAATGCATTCTATATATGATGCTTACAATAAACTTTCTAATTTTGTGCTTCATCTTCAATATCCCTAGTAACTTTCCATCTTCCTGATTTATCAGATTCTAAGAGAAGTTAAGACCTCCTTCAGTCATTGTGGATTTGTTCATTTCCATGGAGACATATAGGCAATTTATCTATGTCTTATTTCTTTGTCTCTGAAGTGATTTATTTGGCTGAAGGTAAATTGTAGGAGCTATCATCATTGTGTAAGATATTTCATAAATTCGGTATTACGGGTTAAATTGTGTCTCCCCCAGATGCATATGTTGTAGCCACAAGCCCTAGTATCTCTGAAGATGAAACCAAACATGCCAACATCTTGATCAAGGACTTCTAGTCTCCAGATTTGCAAGAAAATACATTTGTGTTGTTAAGGCCACCAGTCTTTTGTTATGACAGTTCTAGCAAAGTAACACATGTGGTGAGAGGAAGAATGAGTGTAGACTGCAAATCCAAATTAAAGTCTGTATTGTTGGACAAAGTATTGTCCCCTCCATAATGGAAGGGGTACAGTACAGTCCCCCCATGATCTGTGGCCAGGTAGTTCATTAATTCCTAATCATGTAACCAAGATTGGTTGTTCCTTTTGGAATATTGGTTAATCTGTGGTGGTATATACTATGTCCGCTTTAAGTAAAAGAAATTCCCTGTTGTTGAGATTACATTTACCCTCCAATCTATCCAGTATTGATACTCTTTCCATGAGATCACTGAATTAGGGAAAACACATATTAAATACTAACAAAAATTGTTTTTCTGTTATATCTCAAAGGAATTTTCAGTATTTTTTATTTTCCTAGGAGGAAAGATGGTCTTTTCTAAGATTCTACATTGTAGAATCATAAAGTGGCAGACATTGTTATTGTTTTACAATCAGGGACTTGGAAGGAACAAACATGGTGGATTAAACACAAAAAAATACTGAAAAAGAGATATGTAGATGAAAATCAAATAATATGTCTAAGAGCCTGAGATCTAACATGACTGTTCTGCTGGTTAGACTGCTCCATTTTTGTCCACTGGGAATTCCATCCTCTATTGTCCTTCAGGATAATTTCAAGGTGGGGCTGTAACATCTTGGAGTTCAATTTTGAGTGATGCTGGAATATTGCACAAACATCTGTGAACCAGGCTCAAATGCCCTTTTTTTTTTTTTTTTTTTTGCCACAGCTATGGCATGTGAAAGTTCCCAAGCCAGGTATCAAACCCGTACCACAGCAGCTACCTGAGTAACAGCAATGACAACACCAGATCCTTAACCCATTGCACCATAAGAGAACTCCTCAAATGTTTATTTTTAATTCTCAGTGAACTGGTCCTATGAAAATCCTCATGAGAACACAGATGTCAGTTGAGGGAGAGACATAATTGTAGTATAAGTAAGATTAGGAGTGCAAAAATTATACATATGAAAGTTATTTGTGTCCTCAGGTCTGTTTCCACTTGATGACAAAATTCTCCTTGGCATGCCCAAGATTATATTTAGTTGTCTCAGATAAATTCAATTATTGATTGGGACTTGGATGTCATGATCATTTACTGCTTATCTTGTTTCATTTCTTTTAATGTTATTGGAGAATGGCTGACTTAGAGCACTGGATTAGTTTCAGGTGTACAGCAAAGTGATTTAGTTACATATACATCCATTCTTTTTCAGATTTTTTTTCCCATATAAGCCACCCCAGAGTGTTGAGTAGATTTCCTTGTGCTAAACATTAGGTCCTTGGTATTTACTGATTTCACATATAGCAGTGTTTTCAATGTTTACCAGCAGCCAACAGGGACTCATCAATTGTTTCTCAAAGGTTCTTTTTAAAAGGTAGTGTGGCTTTGCTCCAAAATATTCATGGTTTCCAATACAATTTGCCCCACCTGAGTTTATCATAGGTTCCATAGAGCATGCAAATATGCTAGTGACATTTTAATCATATTTGGATATGACGTGTCATAATGGCAAGTGGAAGCAGCTTTCTCTTTTCTAGCCCCCACAAAATTTGACAGCATAAAAATGCAGTGTTGCTTCCAAAGAATTAAGATGTTCATACATTGTTACACATCTTTCTTAGGGTCATAAGATCATTCTTCTTCACCAGGAAGGAGATGGTCCTGATATAACTTCAGGTTAGTGGTTTCCTGGGAGTTTTGCTCTGTTTTCTTGAGATGCATTTTTCACAGATTTGCACATCTTCTCAGGGCATCCAGTGATCCTGCTAGTATTTGTTTTCCTATGTCCTCTCAGTATGACATTAACAATGTAACCAATCAAAAGGGATGTTCCTATAGGATGGTAAGGAAGTTAAGATTCCTTTGAACTAGGCATAAAGAATGTAGCATTAGTAGTTTTGATCTGCATGAGATTCCACATAACATTGTCTCCAATCAGACTTATAGCAAAGGAGCAGGAGTGGTCACCATCCAAAAGCTGCTGGAATAAATTCTTTAGGACACATTTTATTTTTTTTTTTTTATTTTATTTTTTTTTGCCTTTTGTCATTTTATGGCCGCGGGTTTTATGGCCGCACCCGCGGCATGTGGAGGTTCCCAGGCTAGGGGTCTAATCGGAGCTGTGGCCACTGGCCTGCGCCGCAGCCACAGCAACGCAGGATCCGAGCCGCGTCTGCAACCTACACCACAGCTCACGGCAACGCCGGATCGTTAACCCACTGAG